>CAUYQG010051632.1:0-49558 GCA_963574415.1 Tarsius wallacei | reverse complement strand
GTAGTTCCAGCTACTTGGAAGGCTGAGGCGGAAGGATCGCCGGAGCCCAGCAGGTCGAGGCTGCGGTGGCTGGGAGCGGCCACTGCACTCCAGTCTGGGCGACAGAGTGAGACTCCAACTCAAAAAAAAAAAAAAAAGAATTCCAAATAATATATAATCCCTCTCTAATAGTCTTAAAAAACTATGTTTAAAATAATTACATAATATTTACATATCATGCAAATATACCTATTCTATAAATATACTATGTAGTATAAATTAAAGTAAGTATTGCATTTACACGGCCTACATTTCTAGAACATACAAATATGGGATCGGGATAAATTTCAACAGACAACACAATTCATCTAGAATAAACTATACATCCTTCCCAGAACTCATGTGACACTGCAATTGCGACCCCACACCCAGCTGGTTCTGGGGTCCCAGTTCCCATGCCTGGCACCCACCGTAAGACGCAGCAGAGCACCATGAGGTGAGTGGGCACATTGGCAGGGTTGAGCATGGCTGGGGTGTCCGATCTCATGCAGGCCAGGAAGGCCCTCATCCTGCGGTTCTTGTCCTCCACCGCCTTCCCCAGCCAGAGTCTCTTCAGGTTGGGGCAGGTCCACTCCCTGAAGGCAAGCGCTTCCACCAGTTCCGGGGTTTGTGGAGACTTCCCTTTATAAGCTGCCCATTCTTTAATGATCACTGGTGAGACTGCAGAAAAGAAAGACCAGAGGACACACTCAGTACCAGCTCACCTACTTTCAGTCTTAGCAAAAATAAACAGCTCTAGCAATCAGCCCGAAGATGTTGCCTTTCAGGGAACAAATGCATTCTCTCCTCAGCAAGCCACCAACTGTCAAGTCCTCCTGTGTATATTGTTTGTCCCACTACTCTGTGAATTAACAATTCCTTCAGCCTTTCAGTTAGACCACAAGTAAATTTCTTCTCAATCAAATCATGACTTGATTTCTCCAGATAACTAATATGTATAAGAATGTCAGACTACATTTATTAATATCTTATATCTATTAAAAGTTTTAGTAATAACAATTGGTATAATCCACGCAAGCATGAGATTCTCTAGTTATCATAACATGCAAATTCCCATTTTGATAGCTAATTTCTTTTTCTACATAGATAAATACTTTCACAAATTAGATTTGAGAAATAGTTTGCATTTGGTAGCCACTTTACTTAAGGACTTCCTGCTTTAACAAACGTGTAACCGTTAAACTCTATTATTTAACTGGCCATTAAGACACAAGTAGATGTAATATTCCAAGTTTTGAAAAGCCAGATGATGCCAGCACACTGTAATTATATTCAGTAAGACTTAAGACAGAGTGGAAAATTCTCCAACATTTCACCTCAAGAAAGGCAAGAAGTTCCAAGTTGACAGAATACAAAAACAATGACCTTTTATCCACAGTTGTTTTACCGCTATTAGAGTCCATTAATTCTTACAAACACACAAACGTGCACATCTTCTCACATAATTCTCAAATAAGTAAGGAAAAACTATGACAGGAAATACAATGGAAGCAATCCACACTGCACATAAAATGTTAAAACATTTCATCAGCTGCACTGAGGGAACAATTCAGTGGTAAGACATGGGTGTGCATTTCTTAATTAACAAGGAGTTCGCTTTAGCTCCATGAACACCAGAACCACAGCAGGGACCACGTGGCCCCTGCCCTGTGAGTTGTGCACCATCATGGCTGTTGTGTCTCTGCCATGGCCTGCTCGAAGCCAGTGGCTGGTATGGAAACCAGGTTGGTTTCAGGAACTCTAATTTGATCTTCAACACATTAATTCTACCCAAATGACATTCATTCACCTGGATTCATTTTCTCTAAAGTAATGCCTAAGACATTCTGAAGAATCCAAAATCAGGACAGAGTTAAAAGTGTAACTGGTTGATCTCTAGTTCCACTTTGCATCTAAATACATCAGGCGATACAATAATCCCTTAAAATGTAATAAAAACATCAGGCGTTATATACAGTTTTATCAGCAACAGAAAAAAATGCTTAAACACATTTCAATATCCGACACATCAGGTAACAGCGTCATCTATAAGGCACATCATGATTCAAGACCTCAGCAAGGGCTCTGTGACGAGCCCTCCCGAAGCCAAATCCACCATGTCCCCTCATGTGAGGCCTTCTGGGCAGAACAGGGGTACAAGTTAAGACAATCGCTGAAAATCTTCCCTTTACAAAAAATTGAGAGTTGTCATTCAGTATATTCCTTTCATTTACATTTGAATATCTTAGTGTTTAAATGTTAAAGGAATATTTAAAACACTCTAATTGCTTATTTAAAGTCTATCAAGTCAAAACACAGACATACGTATATATATAAATATATGCTAATTTGTTTTTATTCGATATGTTTAGATGTCAGATATAAAACCAATAAAGTCTCCACCATTAAGCAGATCCTGTCCTTGGACGCACAATCTAAGGCACGGCCCCCACCAAAATCTTGAGTTCCATCCAGCACAGTTCAGCTTCTGGAAGTTTCCTCAGCAACAGTGTCATAATATACAGGACAACCACCACCACCAAGTGGTGGTGGCCTTCCTGTGAGCTGATCCTGCCTTCGCTTCTGCTACCCAACACAAAGGCTCTGCTTGGCCCTAAGAGAAAACACGCAAAGGGAGCTTCTGGAAGGAAATGTTCACCAATACGCTATATTTCTATTAGATTACCTCACATCTACACACAGTATATGATATACACACATTCCATACCCACATTACACATCATATCCCCCACACACATACAACATACCCGCATCACACACATACTACATCACACCCTACACACCACACACACACACAAACACATACCACAATATACACACATGTAAAGCATTGGGTGTAGACCGTACACATGTCAGGAGTCCCCTTGGGGTTTTCTAAAGAGAAATATTCTTATTAAATCTGTCTTTTTCTTTGTCATTTATTTCTTTCCCTTTCATCAGTTCTGTTCTTGCCCTGTCTAATCATTTTTAGTAATTATTTTCGTATGTTTTGTTTTCATTCTAGAAAAAAAATCTTGGTAGAGGATTTTCCTCCTTGCATTCAGAATCTTCAGGCCTCTGCATAATTCACTCTGCAAGGGCCCAGGTCACAGTTCAGTGGCACTCAGAGGTACTAGTTCTAAGTCTCCTTAGAAACGCAGGCTCCACCAGCAAGACACTGACATCTTTCCACACTAGGGCTGAGGACTTGTGCATACCAGAATTAGCCTGGCCCGGCACCATGTCCCAGACTCTACATAGGTCAAAGAGTGACACACACTCCTGGGAACCCAATCTGGACCGCTATGGATGGGCCCAAAGCAATACTACAGCCTAAGGCCATGCCAACTCCCAGTGCCCTCCCTTATAGTGCTGTGTACTTTGGTTGCCCTTGTGAAAACTCATGACAAGAGCAGTTCAAATACAATTTGATAATAACATACATCTTTATCAAAGAAAACAGATGTGATTAACATAAAGCCTTGCTCCAGAAGCAAAGGTGCTCTTGATCTGCTCATGTGTTTTTAAATAATCTAATATTTAGAGATCTTTAGGGTGTACCACCACATAACACTGGTACAACCTTAAGCCAATCACTGATCACTGAATATTTTTGGAGCACCTATTATGTGCCAGACAGAGGTGGATGAGGAGGAGGCAGGCGAGGTGATGGTGGAGATCTATGCATATGCCTAGGCTCTCAGACTTGGGCCTAGTTCCAGAACCTAGAAAAGAGGCTAATACATAACTCTGCAATACAATCCTGACGATTAAACCTAAAAAGCACCTAGCTCCCCCTGTTACGAAGGGAACTGTGTGAGATCAACATTTTACTTGCATTAAATTAACTAAAAATTAGGGTTATAAAGAATTTCAAGGACATCCAGTTTTCAGGTTCACACACAGCACTCTCCAAGGGTGTTAAGGCTTGGTTCCGAATCCCAGGTCCCCTGAAGCAGGCAGTTGCGGTGGATATGGAGACAAAGATACCTCCTGTCCTCCTCTCTCCCTGGGCTGCAGGATTCCTCCTGAGACATAGATGCCTGGGAAGGACTTCCCAGCTCTCACAGTGTCATTCAGCCCATAGGAAACAAGCAAATACAAGGCAGGTTTTATGTGGGTTTGCCTATGATGACACCAGGGCACTGGGCTCCAGTAAAGCCTGGCAGGAGGCACTGTCTGGATTTAGAAAGAACATAGTAGTATGAATGATCTCTGCACTGGTAGTAGTAGAGAAAAATATACTCCTACTGCTTTTATAAAATATAGAATAAGAGATGCCCAGAGGTCTTTTTTTTTAAATAGAAAATAAATCTTGTGTACCATCATCAAAAAATGTTCAGCTCATCTTCTCTACTGCCAGGGAAATTCACTACATTAGGAAGTAGTTGAATATTAGACTATCTTCCTTACCTTACACTAAACCAAATTTTACACTAAACACTGGCAAAAACAACTCTAGGGCATCAATTTTTTATGTTACTGAAGGCTAAATTTATAAGGCATTATCTTTACAGAAAGAACCCCCTTAAAATATAATTTGGGACCATAAAACTCTGTCATACTTAACCTGTTGTATAAATCAAATGTTTTCCATCAGATGTTAATCAATCTCTCCTAGCAGTACGTTTAACATGACAACCAGCCACCTTAGAAATCTGTTACAATGTGACTTTATGATCTATCTCAGTCCAGTAATAACATACATGGTTCATTTTATAAGACAATTCTAAATGACTGGCAGTGGCTGCCATAAGACCATATTATCAAGTATGTCTCTAAGTTCAGTGCCAGAGCACCACCATTTTCAGCAACACCTGGAAGGGCTCAGAAATGAAGCACTGGAGCATGCATGCAAGTGTTCACAGGTGAGGGAAAGACACAGCACGATGAATGGCTTCCAAGACAGTGGCCAACTAGACTTTTATATGTGCGTATATTGTATTTAGGGAGAAGCTATTGTTTTACTTGCTGAACTTTCCTGCAGTTGTTATGAAAACAAACAAATATAAACAACAATAAAAATCTCTTGCTCCTGCATATCAGGGCAGAAATAGAAAAATGCATACGATAAAGACTACTCTTTCCTTCTGATAGAAAAACTGTCTACTTATATTCTAAGCCGCACCAGCACATGGGCAGCAGGTAAAGCACTCCTCATATCCCTGAGCACCCTCCATAATTCTCAAAGGTCAAAAGTTATAAACAGTTTTCTTTCTTTTCTTTTCCCTCCCTCTCTTTCTTTTTTTAAAGACAGGCTCTTACTCTATCGCCCAGGCTAGAGTGCATCAGCATGATCATAGCTCACTGCAGCCTCAAACTTCTGGGCTTAAATGATCCTCCCACCTCAGCCTCCCAAAGCCCTGGGATTATAGGTGTGTGCCACTGTGCCTGGGCTATTTTTCTTAAATCTTTAATATCTGAGGCGGGGATACCCCACTGTCCACAAGAATATCAATGCTTAGTAGGCCACAGATCATGCAGCAGAACATGGTATTACACATATTTAGATCAACACTGTTCATGGTCCCCACTCTCTCCCGGTGTATGTTTCTCCCACTGTATTAGAAACTCAAAAGTTCAAGGACTGGCCAGGCACAGTGGCTCACACCTATAATCCCAGCACTTTGGGAGGCTGAGGTGAGAAGATGGCCTGAGACCATAGGTTCGAGACCAGCCTGGGCAACTTGGCGAGATCTCATCTCTACAATAAAATCAAGAAAAATTAGCTGGGCATGATGGCACATGCCTGTAGTTCCAGCTACTTGAAAGGCTGAGGTGGAAGGATCGCCTGAGCACAGCAGGTTGAGGCAGTGGTGGCCGTGAGCATGCCACTGTCCTCCAGCCTGGATGACACAGTGAGACTCCAACTCAAAAAAACAAAACAAAACAAATAAACAAAAGTTCAAGGACTTATGAAATAAATATTAATCCAAAAGAGTAACATCACAGACCAGCCTGCCAGGTAATTCATTTTCCTAGGCAATCCTCTCTTGTGCTAGGTCTATTCAAAGTTCTGTGGGAAAAAAGTTGTCAATGCTACACCTGGGAAGCTTTGTAGAAAACAGAAATTCAGATAGATTTATAAACAGCCTTCATAGATATCATATGTTTACAATGATCAATTTTCACACATATTAAATCAGCACACAAATATTGATCAAAGTATTACTTCATAATACAATCCACGGTGAGTAGACTTAGCTTATTTTTTTTAGCAGTCCCAATTATTAGCATAAATAAAAACATTTCTAAAGCAAATTAGACCAGGAAAGAAAAAAAATCAATGCTCCTTTGGACTTTTCTTGATAGCTTAAAAAGTACAAGAATAAATATAGGAAAACCCTTTATAAAAATAGTAGTCATAGTCTATAGGCTTGTTCCCTAGTTCTATAAATTTATCTTGTGTCTATAATTTATGCCCATCTACTTTTCATAAGCCTGCTTCTTTTACTTATTTAATTTTATATTACTGGAGAAGACTTGTTATAGGAAATGAAAGAAAACAAAGGTTGACTTTATTAAGTAGATGATGTTAACTTAAAAATGTGCAAATTACTGAGCTTTTACTTCCTGAATTTTTCACTACTGAATTATAACTGAGGCTAATCATTACACTTTAATCTTTTAATAGTTGGCTTGTGGACCCAGCATGGTGGCTCAACCCTAAAATCCCAGCACTTCGGGAGGCCAAAGTGATAGGACTCCTTGAGTCCAGGAGTTAGAAACCAGCCTAGGCAACATTGTAAGACCTTGTCTCCCAAAACAAACAAAAAAATGTAATTAGCTGGCACCCACCAGCTACTCAGGAGGTTGAAGCAGAAGGATCATCTGGGCCAAAGAAGTCAAAGCTTCAGTGAGCCGTGATTGTGCCCCTGTATTCCAGTCTGCAATACAGACCCCCAACTCTAAATTAATCAATCAAGTGAGATCCCTGACTTGAAAAAAAGGAAGAAAAAGAAAGAAGGAAGGGGAGGAGAGGGGAGAGGAAAGGGGAGGGGAGAGAAGGGGGAGGAAAGGGGGGAGGGAAAGAAAGCGGGAGGGGGCGGGGGGGGGACGTCATTGGTTGGCTGGCTTGTGGATCTTCCTCCACTATGCTGATGATTTCACTGAACCCATACGTGGTCCAAGAGTGACCACAGATTAGACAGCAAATGTCAACAAGATTTTAGTACTCTCATAGTTCCATCTTGTCAATCAAGATGGAACTGAAAAACCTCTCAAGGTCAGCTTTACTGCACCATAATCAGACATTTCCCCATCTCATTTACAGTGTCAATATGCTACAGCTTTCTTATTGATAATATTAAAAGTTGCAATCAATTAACAGACATTTCAAGTACTGAAGTCTAAATCACTAGCCTGAGCAGAGTCACTTAGCCGGAATCTAATAAACAGGTGATATGGGGGGCATTTTAAGCATGCACTGTTAATGAGCAGTAGAAGATCACACCATGCATATTACTAATTTCTCACACAAGGTTGGTTTTATACAAGTTAAGAGCATTCAGGCTCAACATTCACAAATGATTCTCAGAACAAAAATGTCCCTGTTGCAAGCTGTGCTCCAATTAGAGTAATAATCAGGGATACATTACTGACATAAAAGTCTTCTATTACAGGTGTTTCCGACTTATGAATGTAACTAACATAAGAAATAAATTCAATTTTTTCAGTTCCCCACAAAGACTTATAAAAATCTCATCCACTGAAATTACAGTACTATAGTCTCTCAACTTTTTTTTAATTTTTGTAGAGACAAGGTCTTGCTATGTTGCTCAGGCTGGTCTCAAACTTTTGGCCTCCAATGATCCTTCCCACTTGTCTTTCCAAAGTGCTGGCATTACAGGCGTGAGCCACTGTACCCAGTTCCCTCAACTTTTAAACTCAGAGGTCAAATCTACCTATCTTTTCCATTCAGAGGTAAATTTTTATGTCATAGTGCATTCATAATACATTTTTTGAAACAAACTCCAGGGGCTTAATTAGCTCTGTCTAGGCAAAGGTCATCTGAACCCACCCTTTCTTTGCCATTTAAAGGCTTCATTTGTTTTGGTTTGATCCACTCATCTTTCTTAACAGCCTTCAATACCAAACCTTCAATGGCTCCCCATCTCGACAGAAAAGGAAAGACCAAAGTTCATAAATCACCTGAGCAGAAAAGATTGCAATTTATTTATCACTGACCTTTCAAAAAACCTCAGCAATTACACGCACTCCCAAACAAGTGAGTTTAATTTCCTATCACACCAAAGTCTGGATCTTTATCTCCAATAGGCCACGTACCTATCCCAATTTTTCTTTTACTGCCTGCTGGACACTTGAGTAAAACATACAACAAAAATAGACATAAGTGCTCATGAAATCACTTTTAAAACCCCATCCACCACAGAAGACAAATTAAACTACACCTGGCAAAGGGCAGCCTCCAGCTTCCTTCACAGCAGTGCACACTCCCACCCTCCATGATCACTTCATGAGCCAGGTCAGGCCCCTGGACTTTCCCTAACTGCAAGTCTACTCCCTTTCCCAAACCAAATACCCTGAGCACCGTGGTCCTGCCTGGCTTCCAGGGACGCCCCTTCCCAGGCCGAGCATGAAACCTCCCAGCCAAAGCCAAGACAGCGGGTGACGGAGCTGGCATGAGAAGCACTGTGTGCATGCCACAGACCTGCAGCAGGGCACCAAAGAGCAAGACTCTACTTTCTGGACAAGTTTGGCAACACCACACATCAACAATGCAGAACATCCTGACAGCCACAACTAGCCCCATGAGACAGCACTCAGACCACAAAGCCCATTCATATTCAATCTGAGGTGCTGATCACTGGAAACTCCTTGAGGTCTTCGCTATGCAAAGGTAACTGTCTTTGGAAAATATAAGCAAATAAAAAAAGGATACTTCCCACCACAAAGCCAGCACAATGCTCTGAAGCTGAGGATGGAGGAGCTGCCACAGCCTAGATGTCACAGAAAGTGGAAGCAGACAGAGCCCACAGCACAGACATGCTAGGTACAGAAGAAAAAGGAGCAACATGACACAGGAGGCTCTGCCAGGCCACAGGAAAAGGGCAGTGACAGGGCGGGGCAAGTGACCAGCAGAAAGCAAAGTAAGAAATGTCATTCTTCTGTGAGCAAATAAATCAACACAATGTGAGGAAAGAATGAGAATATGTGCATTTAAGAACATCCTGGACCTTTGAGAAGAATTTCATTTACAGCACTCAGTGCTCCAAAGGGAATCTCTAGCCATCAAGGACACAGGGTCGAAGATGGGGCCCTGCAGAGCTAGTATGACTGTCTACCAGTGACAGTCACACAAGCAGCTCAGCAATCACGCTCAAGACAACTGTCTCCAAGGAAGGGCAGGCAAAGGTGCTTCTTTTTAAAGCCTTAAAGATCCCAGTTGGGCTCGGTGGCTCAGCCTGTAATCCCGCGCCTTTGGGAGGCTGAGGTGAGTGGATTGCCTGAGCCCGCGGGTTCGGGACCCGCCTGGGCAACTTGGCGAGACCTCATCTCCACAATAAATCAAAAAATTAGCCGGGCATGTAGTTCCAGCTACTTGGAAGGCTGAGGCGGAAGGATCGCCGGAGCCCAACAGGTCGAGGCTGCGGTGGCCAGGAGCGGCCACCGCACTCCAGTCTAGGCGACGGAGTGAGACTCCGACTCAAAAAAAAAATAAGATCCAAGTTTGTCACAGCAATTGCAAACAGAAAATTTAAAAAGTGAATAAAGTTTAAAGTTCCAATGACCTTCATCTTCTAGCGAAACCTACACTGACCTGCCACAAAAGCATGTAATCTGTAACTAATTACCTTTGGTTTGAAAAAGGATCTAGCCACTTACAATTCCCATAAATCATAATATTTTTATTTTAGACTGTATGGTTGGGGATCTTTTCTACATTTCATACTAAATATACATTTACTTTTATATTCCTTACATTAGGAGATATAATTACCTAGAACAGAAAGGCAGTGGTTTCCCAAAATATTACACATGCCCACTAGAAGACAAAGGAAAATGCTTTTGACCTCAACTTTAGGCAGCTTTTCCAACAACACTTTTGAGTCTTTCCACCTGTACCCTTCAACCCCAGAGTTGATGAGCTGGAAGGGCACACTGCACCTCGGAGGACACCAAGGTAGATCATTACAATCCCGCGATGATCCACTTGCATCCTGTGACCTTCGCTATGGCGGCAGAGCCATGCACAGCGGCACTCCAGCAGCACAGAGGCAGCCACCAGAGACTGCTGGAACTCTTCTCCAGAACACAGGCCTTCTGGAGAGAGCAGATCTGCATCTCATAAAGACCAGCACAGAGATACACTCGTCCTGATTACTAGGATGTGGTAATTACAGAGTGACAGCAATTCAGGACTGAGCTCAGATCAACATTCAGTTTAAAGTGTAAACCTGCTGTTTTATCATTTTACTGAATAAACATCATTACTGGAATGTTACTGAGGAAGAAAGTCTGTGGCCTCTCCTCCTTTTCTAAGAGCTCTACCCTGGCCTATCGCCCTGGGGATGGCCCAGCTCCTTTACACGGAGGCACCCGGGATCAACTCAGTCATGATTCTTCTAAGGCTTTAGAAAATGCACAAGAGATTACGCAGTACCGAGGAAAACAAACAATGGATTTTTACAGTACATACATTCTGGTGGAAGTCTGTTCTTTCTAAAAGCAAGTCTCTCAGTTTTCTTTCTGCTTTCTGCCAAACTAAACAGGACTCCGTAAACATACTGACGAACTGGCCTATAGAGCAGAGCAGCCGGAGGCAGGTCCTTGTTGGCTTCATCTTCAATAGAAACAGCAATTTTGATTTCACCCTTTGCATGGAAGAAAGCAGAATAACATTGCACATTTTTCATGTTGAATTTACATTAAGCTCACAGAAATATACTGTATTATTTTCAGTTAATGGCATTGCAATTCTATTCCAAATCATTTGCTTAACAACTTGCCTACATTGAGATGTTTAGGAAGAATTCATTTGGCAGGCGTGGTCAAAGCGTATGCTCAAAGAATCAAAATAAAATCTACAAAATAAAATTTTTTATGTTTAATCTGAAACCAAGTACAAAAGAAAGCCATGTAGATGATCCAAAGTCTTTAAAACAATCTAGACTGTTAACATCGAACAACAAATAGAATAGAAAACATTGAGAACTTGAAACTTTTATTCAGAAAGTCAGGATGGTCATATGCAATAACATTTATAACTTTCATTGACTTATATGCAATCCAAGAAACTAAGTCTCCTGAAAATGTAATGGTCAAATTTTCTTTCCCAAACTCTTCCATCAAAAATTACTGTATCAGCTAATGAGCTTCTGCCACAGTGTGGCAGGTGCTCAATCAGTGTCTCACTGCATGTGAGGACATACACACCCGCCAGGACAGACAATGAAGGTACCCCCATGTCTTCATGTTCCAGGGCCAAGGCAGCAAGCACCACATTTGCTCAAGAACATGATGCCAACGACTGACTGTGGCCTTTGGCAGTTGAGATCACTGCCACAATTCTGTGGTCGTCAGACTCATGTATTTTCTGGCATCAAGATATACCTCAAGATAATTTGAAAGAAACTTTATTTATTATGTATATTTATGACATAAAAATACACGTATCATCTTCAATGTCTATTAAAAGTATATTTATGACATAAAAATACACTTATGATCTTCAATGTCTATTAAATGTATTGATATATACTCAATAATAAATTTGTAACATTTGTTGTTTCATGTAAGTTTCATTTCATAATAGGTCCTTCCACTTATCCTTAGTACTTCTGTATTCATTAATCCAGTGGCTGCATGTGTTCAAACACTTTTATCTGGAAAATATTTCTCTTAATATTATAATGCTTTGATAATGCTCTACATTACCCTGAAGATTCATTCCACTGCAAATGTCTCAGCCTGGACAATTAATACTAGAGCCACTCAGTCCTTAGGAAATAGTATGCCATTACAGCCTAAACTTTTCCTAATATATTTTTAAGTAGCATTTTAAAATTTGAAGAAACAAGTTTCTTTCTCAACCACATTCTATCAGTATGTTTCCTTGACATTCATGAGAAATGAAGAAGAGTGTTAGTCCAGTCTGCACTCTCCTGTGGGCCTAACCAACTGTCCACACATCAGATACAGCAGTGTGGACACAGCAGTCAGTTTCAGGGCACCTCATATTTCAAACAGCCCCACGGAGGATGGCTGTTGTCTCTTTACATGCTATTTTGAAAAATGTCTTCCCAAAACTTTGGTTACTTAAATTTAGCAAAATACTCTTCCCATCACAACTTTCACTTACCCTTTATAATTTTTGTTGAATCTGAAAAAATAAAATATTGACCTTACCACCATAATTGGACAAGTGACACTATGCACACACACCCATGTCAAATAATAGATGAGGTCTACAGGTAATTACAACTCAAGAATCAATTAAAGGAGCTGAGTCAAAAATACTGGCTAAATATTCTTCATGTCTTTAATTTATAAAAGTATGCCATGTTTGGATTAGTCCATTAACAGCTGACGTCCACCTCGAGAGCACTGTGGAACAGAGGTACATTTTGTTTTACTGACTCCCTTTTATAAACCACAGATGGGTTGTAGAAAATAGACAGAAAAAGTCTGATTATACGGTGGCATAGGTATTGGTGAAAACATTTCTATGATACACGAGTATAATAAACCATTTCATGATAAATCTGACCATTGAGGTAACCTATTAAATTGTGGGTCTAGGATTTTAAGTGACAACATAAAGACTACAGATCACTGAGGAAATTTAAATACACACAGATGCATTTGAGACACCAAGATTAAAAAACAATGAATGTCACACTATATGTATATGTTTAAGCATACACCTGGCAAGGTATTAATCAAGTGAAATTACGACACTGTATAAAAAGATAATTGCATTTTCTGACTATGCACATATTAACAAAATCTGTATTCCTTTTTTTTTGCTATTAGCACTATTAAAATTGTACTCAATGAGGTAAATGAACAAGTCAAAATGCATGAAGTACTACTAGTCACTCCAAAGGGGAGACATTATTTTCTAAGCACAAATGATAAAGAAATAAGATATTGGTATCTGACATCAGAATTAAACTTGACATTACAGCATAAATATGGTGTAAGAAATTCTAAAATTGAAAAAAAAAATTACAAGTCATAAAATAATGTGGCGTGTCATTATTTCATCAGAAGTTTCAAAAATATTTTATACTGGCCGGGCTCGGAGGCTCAGCCTGTAATCCCAGCACTTTGGGAGGCTGAAGTGAGTGGACTGCCTGAGCCTGCGGGTTCGAGACCCACCTGGGCAACTTGGTGAGACCTTGTCTCTACAATAAATCAAAAATTAGCTAGGCATGGTAGTGTGCGCCTGTAGTTCTGGCTACTTGGAAGGCTGAGAAGGAATGATTGCCGGAGCCCAGCAGGTCGAGGCTGCAATGGCTGGGAGCGTGCCACTGCACTCCAGTCTGGGCGACAGTGTGAGACTCCAACTCAAAAAAATATATATGTATTTTATATTAAATTGAAAAAGTGAGTCTTTTTCAGAAGTCATTTTAAAATTATTTTTACAGTTATAAATTTTCATCTTTTGTTTAGTGTTTACAAAAGAAAATGAACTATGTTTCAAGCAGTTTAGTAAGAGAAAAATAGTTCAAAGGGGCAAAAGTACAAAACAACCACTGGGTGGAATGACTGCCTGCCAAGTAACAGAAGCCACTCCCGGCCCATGATAATACCTTCGTCAGGACATGGAAGATGTAGGGGTACATCAGCCCCTTCTTGTGCCTGTGCTCAGCCACTCTCAGCACCTCAGGTGCGACAGGGGGCAGGGGAGGTGTGGTGATGTCCATGTGGTTCCTGGTGGGCATCGACAGGAGGCACGGGATTGGCTGGACGGTGCCCATCTGGCTTCCCTTGCCTTCGGCTAGTTGGCTTCCTGAAGAGGCAGTGGACGAGCCTTCTGCCTATAGAGCATGGACAGGAGGGAGGAAAATGAGTTTATGTCACGTTTCCATTCATTTAAAGTTTGCTAAGTGCCTGTCCACCTGCCAGATATGGAGGGGACAAAGACAAGTTATGTCTGGAGATAACAGATTCAGTGCCACCCTGAAGACAGAGACCAGAGAGTGCCCTGATCCATTCCCTCTCCTTGGATAGCCTTCCACACTGAAATGCTGTCGACACCCACTGTGTCACAAGAGAGCAGGCTGTGTCTCCTGTGTTGGGGGGTGGGAACCTGAGGCCTCATCTCAGGAAGCAGCTCCAGCTACCCTTGTGGTTTCAGCTTCTGCTGGGTGACTCTTACCCACAGTCCCTCCCCTTGAGCCTCCAGCTATCTGTGGGACTGACTCTCGCGCAGCCTCACTGTCTGGTTTGGTTTTCACTCATCCCTCATCTATGTGGTCAAGTTCTCTTTGTTTCTGCTTTTCTTGAGACCCTGCCTAATATCTCACAGATGGGGAAACTGATACTCAGGAGCTGTGTAGTCTGATCAGTTATACAACCATAACTCGTAGACTTGAGATTCCAATCCAGGTCTGACTCTGTTTTGTTCTTTCATGCTACAGTTGGTATTTAAAGAACAAACAAAAGCCCAAGCTCAAGCATTTTCTATAGTCATTATAAAGCCCCAAATTAACTGTTTGCAGGCAAAAATTAAAGCCAAAAAAAAAACAAAAACAAAAACCCCAATCATAAGCTAATTTCATTAAAAACAATGTTTCAGATCTTTAGATACTGACATAGAAAGAGATGCCTGATGTAGTGTTGGGTGACAAAACACCCATCCTGTAACAACTAAGCCCCACATGTGAAGTGAGTAGACATGTCGTGCAGGACAGAATCAGGACCCCAAATGTTAACTTAGTGATGGAATATTAAGGATGTGACTTAGGAAAGGAAAAAAGGGCGACACTTTAGCACTTTCTGAGTCTTAATCACTGCCCAAAGGCAATTATTATTTGCACAATAAGCTCCTTTTTATCAGAATAAATGTTGGAAATAAGAATTGTTTATTGTTTGATCACTGGCACACTAATGACATATTCATTTTTCCATTTGATAAAAAATGCATCCTTTACAGTGCTATGTAATTAAGTGCCTAATCTTACCTTTTAAAACATAAAGTGTCCAAAATTAGTTTTAAGAAGAACTCACAGATAATTCACTAGTGTTTTCTACACTCCTCATTCCACATGAATATAGATGTAAAACAACTCAAAATACTATGGAAGGTGCTTTGAAAATAGCAGGTATCCACAAAGCATTGCTTATCTGTAGGACAATCATTCAATAGTAAGACTATTTAAGAGTTTTTAGACAAATTTCTGATATTCTGGCAATCTTGCATACAAACTAACCCTCCAGCAGGAGACTTGCTCATTCTCAGTGACCATGAGTGGAAGACATGGCTTTGCAAGTTAAAGAGATACTTCTAGAAATCACTATTAACAGGTAGAAGTAGAAAAAAACAGGGAAATAGAATTTAGTTTATTTCCATTTTTTAACATACACATGGCTCTGTGCTTTCTCAATCCTCATAAAAACTGCAAGAAACACAGGCTCAAGAAGGCTCTAAATACCTTGGCTGAGGTGCTGCAGCGAGGGGACAAGAGGGCAGGGCAGGGCAGGGCAGGGCAGGGCAGTGCAGCGCACCAGGTGCCCCGCCAAGGGATGGTAGGCAAGGCACACTTCACTCCTCCCTACCCTCCCATCCCCTTTGTGAAAGTTTATACAACACACTTAGAGAAAGAAAGAAGTCTTCTTCAAATCAATCACTAGTACAATAGGCTTAAAAAGCCAGACTTGGAGAATAAAAAAGCATGGCCTTTCTACCTTTGTTTGGTCTCCTGAGTCTCCCCGTGCCTGAGGCTCTGCGTGGCTTCCTGTCTTCTCCCAGCCAATCTTGTTCCCGCTGATGTGGCTGAACACAAAATGAATACAATTATTGTCAATCACTTCCCCAAACAAGCTCTCAATAAGAAGGGCCCAAAGTAAGTCCACAGACGCTAAACTCATGCCTTCTAATCTCACATTTGCCCCCTAAAAAATTATCTCTAAACTAATTTTATTATAGGACTATTTCTTCCTCTTCAAAAGGGTAGGTGATCACTGGTTATGGAAACTATCGGGCACCTAACTTGGGAGTCAACAAGCAGTTCAGAGACAGTCTGTAATGTGCTTAGCGGCACAGAGGGCAAGAGGAACCCAAGGCAGACCTTGCCTTGAAGGAGCTGTCAATCATTAGGGGAGACAAGATAAAGAATCACGTCATTTAACTGACAATGACCAGGCGGTATAAGATCAAATGCCATCTGGTTGGAATGCTGGACCATAACTTATAAGTAAGTGCAAGGTGACAATACATACAGGTCCTCCAGCCTACTTGTGGAGAGGGCACACTGGAGCTAAGGCCAGAGATGACTCACATGGAAAATGAGGAAGGCAGGCAAGGCACCTTCCAGGTACAGGAGATGGACCAAGCTTGGCGAGTGCCAAGAACAGGGAGTCAGTGGAAACCTGTTTAGGGAATGACTTTACTTGGTAGAGCAGTAAAAACAGGGTGGGGAAGATGTAGAAAGATTGCAGAGCACCTCAAAGGCCAGAGTGAGGGACTTCAAAAAGAATTTTTCAAAAACTGTGCTGTGACCCATTCGTTGCCAGGGAAAGCAATTTAGTGGGTTTAATCACCCTTTTAAAAAACTGAAATGGAGCAGACCAGAATGAGTGGTCTGAATAAGCATTATTTGTCCAGCTGTGATCACTTGTGTATCTGGGCCACGGTGTATAAGTGGTTTACCACAGTCCTTGGGCAAATGTAAAATACACTGTCCTTCAGGTGGCAGGGTAGGCAGGACACAACAACAGAATGGAGCCCCAGCAGATAGGTCACTCCAGGGTAGGGATGGCTGGAGTGCCCCAAGTACTCATCCTTCCACTGTAGGGTTCCGTGCCCAAACCACCTTCTGAAAACCAGCACTGACTACAGGGCGTGGGTCATCTGGCCTTCTGACCCACATAATGGATGGAGAGGTTTTAAGGCCGGACTCTCCTATCTTCCAATTAGTTTCATTTTAGTTGTCTTTTTTTTTTCAGTTACAAAACGAAGAACAGAGATGAGAAGGCCAGCCCATCCATCCTGAATCAAGAGTCCTGTCCCATGTAGTGACATCCCAGAGCCTCATTGAAGATCCTTGATCCTGGGTCCTTCTGTCCAAGGATGCTACACACCTGACACCCACAATGTTCAGGCCCTGGGCCTTCAGAGAGCTCAGAAAAGTTACTGCTCTGGGCAGGTATACTGCCATCTACATGACCTCAGGCTGAAGCTCCACAAAATTAGAGGACCCCTATGATGTATATGAGGCATCAAAGCCATCACAAATAGCCCCAGGGTGTAAACCATCTGTCCCACAGAGAAGCACGCAGCAGCCGCTGAGGGCAGGTGGAGAAAGGCTAAAGAAAGGCTGGTCTGTCGACATTTGCTAAGCATGTACTGATAAGATCTGAGTTAGTGAGCTGCTGCTGGACCACTGCACGGGGCATGTGCCACAGGACATGGACTGTGGGTGACAATGTATTCCTGTCATGGCCTAGAAGAGTATGGCAACAATGGCACAAATCTTGCTTGTGTTTCATAGGATGTGAGGAACAACAAATGTTCACAAAGTGTTGGTAAACATAAGACTCACCTGGAAGCTTATTAGACATGCAGACTCCCAGTGCCCTGTCCCCAGGGTATCTGCATCAAGGAGACACCAACCAAGCAGAGGCCACACCTCTCTACTAAAGCTGGTGGGCTGAGGCCATGCTGTGTCACCGAGAGACCACAGAGCCATCACCCGTAAACCTCAGTTATACAACTGAAACAAGGTCCTAATCCTGATGCTCACATCATCTTCTAACAATCATCCTGTAAAATCTAAATGTTTGCTGGAAAATATCTTCACAATGGTCAGTTTTAAGAAGTCCAATAAATGTCAGTAGGAGAATTAGATTACTTTACAACTTAGGAAAACAAAATATTTGAATGTGACATGCCTTGAAGAACAGATCTATTAAATTCTATATACATTATGTTTCATTTTAAACAACTGTCAATATCTTAAATTATACTTGGAGTCACTGAGTCAGGCTGTACCAGGAGATACTGAGATAGGACCAGCTACAGGGATGTAGACCCAGTGGTTGGGCACTGCAGGAAGCCTGTCCAGACCCCCATAGCATAAGCCTTTGATAAGAAAATCCAGGTCTAGGGAGAAAGAATCTACCCACAGTCACAGAAAAAGTAACAGAATTAAAACCCAGATCCATTATTCCAAGCTCCTGGCACATGCTGTCACAGCAGGGTCACATTCCCTGCCATTCTCACACACATACATGGGGACACAGGGAGCAACACAAGAGCCACTCTGGCAGGATGATGGCAGTGGGGAGCAGGCACAACACCATGGGACTATGTAGGCTCCAGAAGAACCTCAGGGCCTTGCGTCCCTAGAACATTTGGGCTCCTCCTGCTCAGAATGGCCCATGGGAGATAGCAAACCACTCTCGTTCAGAATGATTTCCTCTCCATGTATATCTAGACAGCAGGTTGGTAACGCTAGGAAGGAAAGGCACCGGTGTTCATTCACACCAGGGACACCAGCGACATCAGCGTATGATGTGCCACTCGTGTTCTGACTGCCAGGGGCATAGGCTTTTCTTTCATGGAGCAGAAAAGAAAGACAACATTAAGCAAAAGCTGACCTCTTTGTCAACAGGAAAGGAAAAAAGCAAATAAAATCATAATGAAAGCAATAAACCATTTCTGCTCTCCAACTGAACAGGGCTGAGAACACATGCAACTGAACACGGCTGAGAACACATGGGAGGGCCTCTGTTCATGTATATAGGAGGGCATGGGCCCGGTGGTGCCAAACTGCAGAAGGACCCAGCCTCACCTGATAGGTGCCTGTCATCCTCAGCAGGGCCTACCCTGGCCATATGCTATTCTGCCACAGAAGTACCACTCTCTGAATTCCCAGACCAGGGGAAGTCGGAAGGGTCACACAGACTGACAGACTAGACACAGACAGGTCTAGCTTCCTCATGCTAATCAAGCTAATGTCACACATTCAGATGCCTTCATCCATTGGGTAGGCACAAGAAATCGGGACAGAGAAAGCTCCTTTCCATGCAACAGTCAGAGGACAACTCACACTGCTTTCACAGGCTCATTAGGACTTATCACTGTCATGGGAAGAGTTTTGCTCAAGAATTCCCAATGGGCACAGAACTGATCCCTCAGAGTCTGCGAGTGATGGTTCAGAGACATCTAACTGTAAGCCATGAATGTGTCCTGACAAGATCACAGCAAAATGTCTACATAGGTCAGGGGACAGCTAGAACAAAGACAGCCCATCTAACTGCAACATCATAGATAACGAGTAATTTTTGACAACACACAAAATTCACAATCATTTTTAAGATATTAGAAATGCTACCATGTGCTTAAGTCAGTCAAAATATGAATATAAAGTAGATATCTGTCTGGCACAAGAACATAACAACCTGAAAGAAAAACCTGCAGCAGCTCTGCCACTCCCTCAGCCTTGGGCCTGTGGTACTCCGGAGTCCTCAAGCAGAGGATATGGAATTCTCTCTGCGAAATCAGGGTTTCTTTGGAAATAAAGTTGGAGAGGACTCAAAGTACAAGAAAAACATTCATAGCATTTTAAAGGAAAGAAGACCCACCAAGAGCGTATTTCCTGGGATACTGATCAAGGGGAGCTGAATGAAATTCTTCAGCTATTTTATATTAAAACCAAACCAATGTTTTGGCTTTATATTGCACTGATAGTTAATTTTTAAGTCATAGTAATAGCTACCATTCATCATGCGTATTCACCAGCTGACTCGCCCACATCTGGATGCTCTGGGTTACAGCGAGCTCGAGGTCACATGCTATACCCAGAAACAACAGCCAAGAGACCCAAACCTCGACTCCATGCTGCTCACCAAGTCCCCTGGATACTGATACGGGCAGCCTGCCTTCCTGCAGTTCATCTTTTAAGGTCCAGATTCAGTCCTACAGGGGTCAGTGTCATGAGTGTAAATTAGCAGGGAGTGTGGGGGCTGCCGAGCTTATGCAGGAGATGCTACCATAACACAACACATCAAAATAAACAATTAATATTGAGATGTTCTATTACACTGGGCTTTCTGCTTAAGATACATATGTAAATACACAAGAAAATCAAACAACTATATACAAAGAAAGCTACAAAGCTGAAAACAAGGGTATCTCTAAACAGGACTTTTACATATCCATTTTAAAATGTCAGTAATAATAGGCAAAAATATTAAAGCAATAAAGTCTACATATGCAGATCATATTAATATTTATATTTATATGGACAAGTAAGAATACCTATAACCTTATATAATGATGTTAAGTATAAAAAAAGGAAAAAAGGCAAGTTGCTGTGCCTAGTTTATAGTAATGTACCCATTATTATAAAAATCCTATTTTAGTACATATGGAAAACAATAAGATATTTGACTATTCACCAATCTTTTGAATAGTTATCTCTCTAGAGTAGGATCATGGTACATGTTGTACTTTCCCATGTTTGAATTCTAAATAACTTTGTATCAAGATGATAGGTAGAAAAAAGACATAAAACAAAGAATTAAAAATGTTAATTTAGCAACCTCAGAATTGATTCAAATTCTACGAGTCCAAATGAATCCATGAAAAAAAAATAAACTCCACAAAGATTCCACCATAATTCTTAATTCAAACAAAACAATATTCCAAAAGCCTGATGGAGGTCAAGAAGAGAAGAAAAACAAGAATGTCACTTTCATTTTAAACATTTTAAGCAAGAATAAAGCAAGAAGCATGTGCTAATATTGCTCTAATAAAATAAGCTGGAGGGAGATCATTTAGTGAGAAAACAGCACATTTCTTTCTTATTTTACTCCCAAACTATTTTAGTTCAGTCTCGATCACTGCCCAAGGCACCACAAGTCTGTTTTCCAAGAGACACAGACACTGCTAGAAAGAAGAATGTTGCATCTGTGAAGCCATCAACTAACACTCAGGACTGAGCTTCCAACAGGCTCACCTATCGTTTTGCTGGAAAAATACACCTCAGGCAGCCACAGCTGTGTGGCAAGAAGGTTTCTCACATTTGAAGAATTCCTGGTCTAACACAGACTTTCCAAAACTTCTAAAGAGCAACTCTGACTTCAGAATAGGAAGAGCCAGCTCGCGCCTTCCATTCTACCAGTATAGTGGAACAGACACGAACAGTCTTTCAGAGTCCAAAACGCTGGATACAACCCTTAAGAGGCTCAATGGGAAGGAGACCGAGCGCCACCCACAGAATCTGCCCCAGACACCCCAGAAGAGTGGCTGAGAGCCACATCCAGATCCGCTGCCATCTGTGGACGCATTCTCCTGGACTTGGGGGTCACACATGAACATTCTCTGCAGTATGTGTGATGTTCCCCAGGTGGCGGTCCCTGCCAACAACATGGGGGCACACACACCTGCTTTCACCAATGCTGGTAAGACACATACCTCACACCCATCTTCCCGCAGGTACAGAGCAGACTCCGTGAAGAATGCCCAAGCCTCTCGCCTGCAGCTCACAGTGACTTCCAGCAATGCTAAGCAGGGGTCAGACCCACTAACTCCATCCATGCCCCCACCACATTTTAACTTTACAAATGTTTGACAATTGCATAGATTTTCTTTCTTTTTTGTTGAGTTGGAGTCTCACTCTGTCGCCCAAGTTGGAGTGCAGTGGCACGTTAACAGTCACTGCAGCTTCGACTTGCTAGGCTGAGACGATCCTTCCACCTCAGTCTTCAAACAATTGTGTAGATTTTTACAGATGGTATCCTATTATGTTTCATGTGGCATTCCTTTGATTTTCTTAGTAAGGGTGAACAATCTTTTATGTTTTCTCGCATCTGTGTTTCCTCTGTGAATGCATGTTTATATCTTTTTTTTTTTAAATTTCAGAAATGGGGTCTCGCTCTGTCAGTCAGGTTGGAGTACAGTAGTGCCATAATAATAGCTCACTGCAGCGGTAACCTCCTGGGCTCAAGTGATCCTCCTGCCTCAGCCTCCTAAATGACAGGGACCAAAGGCACACAACACCATACCCTGCATATTTTATCCCTTTTGTCATTTAAAATACCCACCTTTTTAATTCATAGGAAGCTTCTTTCTTTTTTTGGTGTCTCTTTTATTCTGTAACAGTCCCTATCACCTATCACCCTTTAAGAAGTACCACTGACTGTTGAAGAAACTAGGCCCTTTACTTTACAGATAGCTCCACATTATTAATTCCTTGTGGTATCACTGAATGTGTACCATAGAAAAAAATTTTAAACTGTAGAAATTGGAGACTGGCTTTAGCTTAGTGGTTCCTTCGATAAAGCAAATTATAGAAACTGGCGCCTTGCTTTCTGTTGCAGATATTTTGTTCTACGTAGTGAGTTACTTGTTGGGTAATCCTTGGCCAATGCCAACCCAGTTAACCCTGAGAGCACCCTGAGACAAGAAGGGCACAATGAGTCAGGGTCAAACAGCCAGAATGGAATTACTGGGTCATGACTGCTCAGCACCTGGAAGCCTCTCTCTACCATTATTTTACAGTCTAGAAATTATAAACATTTCCACCATCATTGTCTTCAGTTGTTAAGACCAGAGCTCTGGAGTTCAAACGCCCCTGAACTTCTGCCAGCAGCATGAAACCCACCATTCCTGAGGGCAAATGGTCTCCAGATAGGAATAAACTCACTTCCAAAGAAATACCAGGTGTCTCCTTCCCAGGGCCACTTCAAGCACACTCTGGGTATCACCTGTGTCCAGCTCTGCAAGGCCCAGTCTTGAGGCTCACCACACCACAGTCCAGTGGCATCCTCACTTCCTTATCCCAGGTCTTCCTGCCAGTCCTTCCCCAATGTTCCCAGCAGCCTGCTCAGCCACTCCTCGGCATGTTTTCCCACGCATCGTCAGGCTTGTTTGTTCCTGATTACAGGCTGACCTCCACTGGAACACAAGCTCTATGCACAGTTGTCATCCATCCCATCCTCTGCTCCGTCTACTGGTAAGTACCAAGTGCTCCTGCACTTCTTGGCTAAATGAGTGGGTAATTTCCTTCCCCTCAGGAAGATTCTGAAAGGACAGCAAAGGTCCAGCATCCTAATTTAAGTTTAATCAAAGGTAAACAAGTTCTGACTCATTACTCCTACTGAATTTTGTGGTAAACTATGGAAGCAAGTATTGTCCTCTCAAGCACAGCCGCAAGCTATATTCGACAGGCTCAAATCCTTGCTGAAAATCATCCCCAGTGTCCTTTCTCAGCACCCTGTCACACACATGAATCCATGTTGTACCACTGCACCCGCCACCAGCAAAGGATGTTCACAATCGAGGGTCGGACCTGAGACAAGTGCTTCCCAAAGCAAGTGCTTCCCGAAGCTTCCAGAACAGGCATCCTTGATGATGGAGGGCCAGACCCTGAGGCAAGTGCTTCCCAAAGCTTCCAGAACAGGCACTCCTGATGAGGGGTCTGAGGTAAGTGCTTCCTGAAGCCTTCAAGTACAGGCATCCTGTCTCCTCTGTCTCCCTTCATCTCAATTCTAACATGTCTGTCTCTTATTTACTATAATAAAGGTAGAATAGGTTCAAGGTAATGAAGTCATTGCTAAATCACCAGCCTACATCCAACCTTCAGATTCCAGGGTGGTGTGTACCCTCTTTCCACACTACAAGGGTGGCAAACATCAGACATAAGCAATCTAAATCCCAGCTGCAGAAATAAGACGCATCTCTAGAAAACAGTAAAAATGCCACATTGGGGTGAGACAATGGGTACCCAGGAGCCAGGAAAAGCCTGACCTGAGCCTGGACAAACAGGCAAGCGCTGAACACTCAGAAGAGAGGGTCGTGTTCAGGCAGTCCCACTTCCTCCATGCTCAGTTCTCACCCAAGCAAGGACAACACACCCAATCAGATGAGTAGCTTGCATTCTTCTGAATTTGTCCCCCAAAGAAAGGACCTCAGTCGAAACATGCCATGGCCACCACGTCCCAGTCAGTGCCTCTGCCACCTTCCATGGTTATGTCATTTGTACTTAACTCTCAGTCATGAAGCTTACTTCTTTTGCTTTATGTCTTGCTTCTATCTACCTATGTTTCAGAATTTAGAAAGAACTTTTTTGTCAAGATCAATCTGCACTGCAAGGGTTATTTGATCTTGCTGACAGTGCCTTAGAGTTCTAGCATGGAAGGGCTTCTAAGTCTATCTAGCAGCTGTTCTCAAACTTCAATGTGCCTAAGACTCCCTGGTATGCTTATTGAAAATGCAGATTTCTAGGCCCCAACCCAGAGATTCTGATTCAATATGTCCTGAGTATTATCTTGCTAAAAGTTAATTTAAAAGTTTGAAAGCTACCTTACAACTTTTTACTTCAGTTTGGAGCTTTAGGACTACACATACAGAAAAAAAAATTATGAATTTCATCCTCCTCTGCTATACACAGGGTATGCAATTCCTGGGTGGCAGGGAACTCTTCAGAACTGCTGCCCTAGGTCAGCAGACATTCATTCCCATTTAACGGGTGGACAAGCTGAGGACAAGGAGGAAAATTCCCTTGCTTCAGGTGACACAACAGTAAGGACTTGCACAGAGACTGAAAACTACATCTCTTAGATTTCTTACATCAGAAATGGACATACTGTCAACCAGTCCTGGTTACTATCCTGTAAAGTAGAATTCAAACTAAGGAAAAGGAGACACAGACTTAAAAGAAGGACGCTTCCTTCGTGTGTGTGTGTGTGTGTGTGTGTGTGTGTGTGTGTGTTTAAGCATATGACAGTTTAAGGAAGGCAGGATTGTACATTTAAGATTTCTTTGACCAGATTTTAACTAATTATGTATTTGTGAATTCATTTATTTGAGGACACACTTTAAGCCGGGCTTGGTAGTTCAGCTAGTAATCCACACTTTGGGAGGCTGAGGTGAGTGGATTGCCTGAGCCCATGGGTTCGCGACCCGCCTGGGCAACTTGGCAAGACCTCATCTCTACAATAAATCAAAAAAATTAGCTGGGCGTGGTAGCGCGTGCCTGTAGTTCTGGCTACTTGGAAGGCTGAGGCGGAAGGATCGCCGGAGGCCAGCAGGTCGAGGCTGCAGTGGCCGGGAGCGGCCACTGCACTCCAGTCTGGGTGACAGAGTGAGACTCCAACCCCAAACAAAAACAAAAACAAAAACAAAAACAAAAACAAACAAACAAACAACAGATGCTGGTGAGGATGTGGATTAAAATGAACGCCTCTACACTGCTGGTGGGAATGCAAACTAGTGCGACCTCTTTGGAAAACAGTGTGACGATATCTGAAAGAACTAGAAATTGACCTTCCATATGACCCAGGAATATACCCGGAGGAACTCAAAGCATTCTACAAAAAAGATACCTGCACACGCATGTTTATTGCAGCACTATTCACAATAGCAAAAACATGGATCCAACCATGCTGCCCATTGATACTGGACTGGATGTTAAAAAAAAAAGTGGTACATACACACAATGGAATATCATGAAGCAATAAAGAAGGACAAACATATGGACTTTGCAGCGACTTGGATGGGTTTAGAGTCTATCATACTCAATGATCTATCACAAAAACAAAGAACAGAGTACCACACCTTTTCACTCATAAGCAGACCCTTAACATTTACCATACACTATAAGAAAGGGATTGGCAGTAGTGGGATACAGCCAGGGTGTGTGTGTGTGGGGGGGGGGGGCGCGCGGAAACACAACATCAGTAAGGGTACCTGATCGCAAACTAGGCAAAGTGGGGACCAAAGGGAGGCCCAAACTTTACCTGTATGATGACCACTTGTATACCTGATCCTGAGTTGTACCCCACATCTTTAAAATAAAATTTAAAAATTTTTAAAAAGATAAAAGAAAAAAATGGGAGTTTTGAGTTGTCAAGTTGATTTTAGTGTTGAATATGCTGTTTTAGGAAAAGAAGCATAAGCTTTTATTGGGAAGCAATTGCTAACAATAAAAAATGTTTATTTCTTTAAAAAAAGTAATAATAATAATAAGCTTATTATGTACTTAAGTCAGAACAAGAACAGAATAAACCCAAAAGGAGTAGAAAGAAAGAATAAGGGTAAAAAATAATAAAACAGAAAACAAGATATTCTAGAAAGAATCACCTAGGCAAAGACTGGTTCTTTGAAAAGACAAATGATAAACCCTGGAAATAGTTTTTAAAAGAAGGAAATTGCAAATAAGTAATGTGAGGAATAAAAGAGAGGACATGAGCTTAGTGCATATTGAAGAAAGAACAACAGAGTGTACATTCATAACTGAGTGAGTATTTGGAAGGCCCTTTTTTAGTCTCTCTGGGCTTCAGATTTTCCTCACTGGCTGCTTCTTTTCTGGCTTCACTCTGTTTGACATTTTGCTCTCTGAAGCTGACCATTTCATTTCTCAGGTGTACGCTCACCTGCTCGGCTACAGAGACTCGTATCCATAGGATGTGTGCACCTCTCCAGACAACAAGTACTCAACCATAAAAGTTTGAAGAAAACAGAACTGTTACACCCCCCTACAGTGCTCCCCTGTATAACCCGATGTGCTCCCTCCCTTTCTCCCATTCCAGCTACCAGTCCTCCTACTCTCATCTGTGACTCTCTCATCACCAGTCAAAGGTCAGCTTTTCCCAAGTCTGTTTATGTTGCCATCACTAGGGTAGCAACAACTTAATTTTGGCAGTTTTGAAGACATGAGAAAAATAGATGCTTCTTTCACTCTGTGGCTTTGGCAAGGGCTCAGGAACTATAGCTATAAGGTAACATAAGATAGCTTCTGCAGAAATTCTTCCGCAACTGAAAGGGTCCATCACCATTTAACAGGGTAGTTTTGCAGAGGATACGGGACTTGCCCCAGGACAGTTAGCAGGTATCAACAGTTGTGATCTCAGTCTAGGTATGCCTGAGTCAAAATACTGTCCTTTTTCTACGTGTTATTTCTGTTGAGATAAAGTCTTGATATCCTGTGATGAGCTGTTCTTATCTTTATGCGCTATTTATGTTTTCCATGCTTCGTGTGACTGCAATTACAACTTCCAAAATGACACCAACAGAAGTGTTTCTGAATGACTGTATGCTAAGGAAGGGTGCTAATTTTTGTTTAACTCCAAACGCACGGTGTCCTCATTTCATCAGATTCTGCAAAAACAGAAAATAAAAACTTCCACATGGTGAGAACACATATTCTCCATAGCGATCTATCTCCTCACTTGAAAAACAAAAGATGAAGAATTGGAGCAAATACTCACACAGGGATAGACTTTTTCTCCCTTCTGATATAGCTAAGTGAACATTCTCAGGGATCACGGGAGGAGCAATTCTGTCCAGGAGCTGATGAATGCCAATTTCTGCAAATCAACACAAAACCTAAAGGTGTGCTTTAAGATAATTGAGTGAACTGCCACTTCCATTGTACTCTGTTTTGAGGTCAGGTTGATGTAGCTTTGTTCAGTCTGAGTGAGAGATTTGTACTAATCACCACTGACACAAGATTTCTTTTTCTGCTGCTATTTTCTGTTTAATTCAATATGAGATTCTTCACCAACATTTTAATTTCTGTTTTATGACTGTATATACATAAAATATTTATGAGATGTGATACAGCTCGGTTTGTATACATTAGTAGAATAGCACGGCTTTTTGGATGCAATAATGAATTAGTCGTACATCATAATCAACTTCAAGTCCATTTCTGCTCCATAGATTTTCTAATTACTAAGAACATTATTTTTACCATAATGCTGTGTTTCACCCTAATTTGTATTCATATGAGCACTGCAAACATCACATAAACTTATCTTCAATGTTAAGTTTTTAAACTATATACATAGCACCATTCACAAACATGGTCATCATTTCATAGTTTTTAAAAATTTTATAGTTAGTAACAAGAAGTTTTAATTTTATTTAATTTAAGATGTGGGGTCCAATTCAGTATACAAGTGGTCATCGTACAGGTAAAATTTGGGCCTCCCTTTGGTCCCCATTTTGCCTGGTTTGGGAGCAGGTACCCTTATTGATGTTATGTGCCCCCTCCACCCAGTTGTTTCTGGTTACTGCCAATCCCTTTCTTATAGTATTAGGGTAAATGTTCAGGGTCCGTTTATGAATGAGAACATGTGGTACTCTGTTCTTTGTTTCTCGGTCACTGAGTGTGATAGACTCTAAACCCATCCAAGTTTCTGCGAAGTCCGTATGTTTGCCCTTCTTTATGGCTGCATAATATTCCATTGTGTATATGTACCTCATTTTTTTATTCAGTCCAGTTTTGATGGGCAGCATGATTGGTTCCATGTTTTTGCTATTGTGAATACTGCTGCAATAAATATGTGTATTCAGGTATCTTTTTTGTAGAATGATTTGAGTTCCTCTGGGTATATTCCCAGTAGGGGGATTACTGGGTCATATGGAAGGTCAATTTCTAGTTCTTTCAGAAATCGCCACACTGTTTTCCAAAGAGGCTGCACTAGTTTGCATTCCCACCAGCAGTGTCAAAGCATTCCTTTTATTTTCACATCCTTGCCAGCATGTGTTGTTGTTTGTTTTATTAATCATAGCCATTCCTTCTGGGGTTAGGTGGTACCTCAGTGTGGTTTTGATTTGCACATCTCTGATGATTACTGAGGCTGAGCACTTTTTCATGTGTCTTTTGGCTTCCTGTACGTCTTCTTTTAAGAAGTGTCTATTCATGTCTTTTGCCCACTTTTTATGGGGGGGGAGTGTTTTTTTCCTTTCCACACATTTGAATTCCTTGTAGATCCAAGATGTTAGGGCTTTGTCAGATATACAGTTGGCAAATATTTGGAAACCCAAGATTTAAACCCAGTTTATAAGCTCATGAATTATGCATCCCATCTTCATGAGATGCTATGACTCTGATGCAATGACTCTGTACAAATATGCAGCTTCTTAATTAAAATGAAGGAACTATTGCAAGAAATCCAATATATAGTTCTAGGATTTTAAATAGAAGACTATGCTATTAAGAAATTAGCTTTGAATAACTATCCTAAGAAAATATTTTGTAACACAAATTTTTATTCACTTAACTCCTCCATTAGGTATGTAGTGAAATAGCATCTTCTGTTTTGTTTCAGTTGTAAGCACAATGAGAAAAAATCATGGGAAAAAATAATATTGGAGCTTTGATACTGCTTCTGAAACTGCATCCTAAAGTAAGAGGAGGTAGTTTTTTATGATATGAGTTACCATGTGGCACACCTGGGTATTTGGCAACCATGATTAGAGGAAATAGAAAGTGTAAATTTTCAGGCTTGTACTTATTTCTTTCTCTCTCTCATCTGTCTGTCTGTCTATCTATCTATCTATCTATCTATCTTCCAATCTATTTATTGAAACACTCTGCCTATTATCTATCTATTTAAGTGATATTCTATCATAATTCTAAAATATGATTATTGGAAAAGGTACATAGTTTCACGGCTTGGATCCATGCAGTATGGATAAAAATATAATGGCAATTTGCAAGTAATGGGAGATAAATTCATGTTTTTAGTTGGCAACCCCCCCCCCCGGGAGACCTCCCACACAAAGATAAATTAAAACCATTTTAGTAGTGTTCATTCAGAATTGGTGGATTTTTAAGAAAAATATTTGGCAACTCAAGTAAAATTGTTTTAGGATTGAAATCTTTCCCCACCAAAAAGCCCAACTAAACAAAATATTTAATCTTAACATTCACAAAGTATCATTTTGTGGTGAATATCAGAGTATGTTACTAAAGTTACACAGTTTATTCATCGACTCTAATAAGCACTTGAAGGGATTTAGAGGAAATAAACAAAAGATACAGATAAAGATTGATAACTTACACGTCACATACAATTACGTACATACATACCTACAAGGACTTGAATGTAAAAAATATCTTAAGAACATAGTAACCATCTAAATCCAGTAGAAAAAAACTATTTTCATTATTTTAGAAACAGTGGTTTAAGTTGATGTTTTTAGAGAGCAGCTTGGCTGGTTTCCAGTTTGGGCAGAACCCTTAATTTGAAAATTTTATATTCCTTAGAATACTAATTGTCTTCTCAACTTAATACTTTTAAGAATACAATGGATAATGTAACATTACCCTCAATTTATTGGGATCCAAACCTGGTAAAATGTAAAAAAGTAATACATCAGAAAATCATTAATCTCACGATTGCACCTTTGTACACTGGTGCTAATTTCTAGATTTGTACTTTTTGCTCTACTGCATATTTTCAAAGTAGTAGTCTCAGATCCCACACACCCCTATTTATAAAGAACAAATTTCCCTAATCACTTTAAAATACCACTAACCTGCTGACTTATATTATCTCTCTCTGAAAAAGACACTGTCACTCCCTTAATTTCAGCATTGGATGTTTCATAGAAAAAGGAAGAATAATGTGAAATCTCATAAAGTTTATTACTTATATGAAGATGGAGATGGGATAGGTGACACACACAGAATGTTGTCTGCTACCAGTAGAATTCATTGACAACTAGCAGCTACATGCCTCTTATAAAGTTTAAATTAAAAAAAACTAAACCTCAATTTCTTTTTCTCAGGGTCTGATATTTTGACATTTTGCAAACGGCATAAGGAATAATTTAATTTGCTCAAACTTAATATTTCAAAGTGCTCAGGGTTATTTCATGATGGCTTAATCTTATATTTTATTGAGTTTTGTATGTATTCCTTCAAGAAAAATGTTTCAAGTGAAAATTAAACGATCATACTTAGTAAAATTAATTATAGTATTTGAGATAAGTTAGCAAATATTAAGAAGTTGTTATATATAACTCTTGAAATAGTATGCCAGAACTATTAAATTGCATATTTTGTATTTAATTAATGATATATTTAAGTCAGAATTTGCTTGAACACAAATTATTATTTACATATCCGAGGCTACTTAAGTCTCTAAATATAATTGGTAGAAAGGGGGTCAAAAGTCTAGGCATCAATTATTCTGAAAATGAACAACTGGTAAGAGAATATATTTTCTCTTTCTATGGTACCTCAACCATAGAAAAATGATTGACACATTATACTAAGTCATCAATAAATGATTGAAAGATATGGAGCTTGATTATGTCACTATTATAAATAATGGACCCTTCTATGTAACTGACCTACATTTTACTCACAGTGCAGACTGAATCAGCTGTCTGTAAACCTTCAAAAGGTAGTTCTGTAAACAGAATGGGAAATTTTGGTGTGATGATAAAGGTTGAAATTATTCAAGAGAGAAAGAAGAACTATTTTATGTCTACAGAGCATATGAAACCCACCAAGGACTGATTTCCCTTGTCCAAAAGAATTTTCTAAATGAAAACACAGAATCACAGTTTTGAATTCAATTTCACCCCCAAATCCTTGAACTGTTAAGCTGATGTTTTACAATTTTATTTCCTGTATTAACCCCTTTGTCTTTGAAATGCGGTGCTGGGTTTGGTATCACCTCTGTTCATTCAACAATTTTTGACACAGGATGTGAGAGGCATGCTTTGAAAGTCTCCCTAAGGGTGCTCTGTAAACTCATATCGTCTGTCTTTGCAGACAGCTTTCTTATCTGTCTCCTTCCCCCACGTGCCACCAGATATTGACAAATAAATACCAGCCTAGACTTTTAAATTATAAGCTTACCTACAATGTTGCTATGGCAGGGTATATAAATGAGATGCCTAACAAATATTATTAACTCCAATACATACCAAAGAAAGATCTTTTCTTCTCCTTAGTAAATGGTGTAATTTAGATACATTTTTTGGCCTCATTTCAAAGAGCTCAGAGGAGACTCAGGCTGCAGGAGCACTGCATTGAGGTGGGGAAAGCACAATAGACAACTCTGGGGACGCATCTGTGCCTTCAATAATGACCTTATTGATTGAGAATGGCTAGAGCAGAGGTGGAGATCAAGGTCCTATGCAAATGTGGGGCCCATCCCTGACTCAAAGGCATTAATTTGTTCTTCCTGTGTTGATGGGACCAGGAATTTTTGATATGTAGGTCAATCACTTTTTGAATTCTTTTTTTGGAGATGTATGTGCTTACATATGTAAATTAAGAAAACTGCAATTTAAATGATAGTGCATTAAATCACTGCAATGCTTGAGAAGAGTAAATGTTTTATATAACATGAAACTACATCTAATCCTTCAGATTTCAGGTAAAATGGATTTCATTAAATTCTGTTATACATGTAAATACAGTTATTTTTTTTTCTTTTTCTCATTAATTAAAGTACAAATATCAGTAAACTACACAATCATCTTATTAGGTTGGATTTTAAAACAGCTCAAGCACAAACTCTACAAACATCATCTTGGCACAGCAGGGTAATTGTAAATATACAAGATACTTTTTGTTCTCTTATGCCAGGTGTTGGCATCTTACCTTTTAGATTTATTTCATTTATGTTATTTTATAGGGAAAATTGAGTTGAAACCACCAGCTACTGTACTTGCATCATTTAAGATTTTAGTACTAATCAGTATCCTGGGTCCTCATATATTATTTAAAAGTTGTAATTGCATTTTCCATGTTAATTTTTGGTTGCTTTTCCACTGAGGATCCTTCCATATATAATTTTTTTCCTGTACTATTTTGAGATGTCATTTACTAGGGGAATTATTCACTATATTAAAACAAAAAAAATGGGACAAGTCACATGCTCAGTAGTTAAAAGTAACTCTGCCCTCATTCATGATTTCAGAATAAATAATTATTGGCTCATTTGGTTCAGCAAAAGCACCTAATTATTTTAATACAAGAAAGTTTATATGCTTTTGAACTTTAATTATTTGGGCTGAGAATGTTAAATTTAAGTGTTTTATAATAAAGGACAACCACTTCAGCTATGCTAGCATCTGAAATTTCCAACTTTACATCAGAGCTGCCCAAGTACATATGCAATTTATGTCCAAGCCAATGCAATCTTACGCTTTTAGTATCCTTATTTACAAATATAAAAGAGACAAATAAATTTTATTTTAGTGGCATACTTCACTTAATGTAATGCAGCCTAAGTATTGCCATTTTACCATGTAGTCAATATAAAAATGATAGAGATTTTTGTGTTATTTGTGTACTAATTCTTTAAATCAGTGCTAATCCATTGTGCATTTTACACTGACCACACGTCTCTATCCATAAAGTGCACTTGGAGAATTCACAATCGGTCCCGTGGTGGACAGCCAACCTCCAGTCAGTTCTCTCAGACTGCTTTTTCGTGGTGATGTGTTTTCATTTCCATTAAGTGTACAAGTCACTTTCACTAATTCAATGAATACATTTACCTGCAGTCTGATTCACAGGCACATATTTCTCGCTGTATTCACTCTGAGCTCTGTGATACAACGTACTTTGTGGTCTGAATGTAATGACTGCCGTATGCACAACAAACTGTGAGAGGATGCTAACACCACAAAGACGGTCTAAGATAATCAATACATTTATAAATAAGCTTAAGAAAGATATGTTGCTATAACTTTTCCCAGCATATTTTCTAAAAGGCTATAGCAAGAGTTGTATATCATAGGTATTATAATTATTCTGTGATAATTTCTTTCTAATGCCTTAGAACTTATTTTTTGGCGACTTTATTTCCACAATTTAGCTTACCAAAATGTTTTCTACAAATCGAATCATTTTCATCACAAAATATACCTTTCATTAGAGTATGTTTGAAAAACGTTTTAAAATGTTACTCTTAATGCCAACGTATTTATAAAACAATATTTTGATGTTTTTTCTATCAATTTTTTTTCCTTTTTCATGTGTATAATTGTTCTAGAAATGACACCATTCTTCTTTATCAATAGTATATAACTATGGCATGTTTAAATGGAAAACATTTCTATTTATTGGGAACTTAATGAGCTTTCGTTCTTTTTTTTTTCTTTTTTTTTTTCTTTTTTAGAGGTGGAGTCTCACTCCATCGCCCAGACTGGAGTGCAGTGGCTGCTCCCGGCCACCGCAGCCTCAACCTGCTGGGCTCAGGCGACCCTTCTGCCTCAGCCTTCCAAGTAGCTGGAACTACAGGCGCATGCTACCACACCCGGCTAATTTTTTAAATATATTGTAGAGACGAGGTCTCAACAAGTTGTCCAGGCTGGTCTCGAATCCCTGGGCTCAGGCAATCCTCTCACCTCTGCCTCCCAAAGTGCTGGGATTACAGGCTTGGGCCACCACGCCTGTGGTGTGGTGGCCCGTTAATTCTTATATAGCTTCATTTACGTCTCAGTAGCATATTAGGTGTTTAAAAAACAATGTACTGCCTTAGCTACAGAATCCTTCTACACAAAGCTGAGAATTTCAGCCTCACTTGCAGACCAGACACATGTCTTCGGTTTACCTTCATTCAGAGTTCACTAGGTAACCAGAACAGAAGCTTATAAGGATTGGAAGAACAATCCTCATAGCCAAGGCCCAGGATGTTTGCATATCTTTACCATCAAATGTACTCTAAATGCAGTACATATAACAATAGATAATAATTGCAGACATGAATTACAGAGCACTGGTGGTTTCCAGGGTGAATTCACAGATGACACTGCTTTTAACTGAGAGCTGCCAGAATTATGTGTGTGTGTGAGCCTCTAAGATCAGATGCCATTCGGCACCCCATTGTGTGCTGGGTCCTGTCTGCACCCTTCAGTTATCATTGTTGGCTGCTGCTGCAGACAGATGAGATGCTCCTTGGAAATCTCTCTGGCTGCCAGGAGCTGCCTTACCTGAGGGCATGCCCCATCCTGAGGGCAATTCTCACCCAATGATAGTGATGGTGAGCTACAGAGGCCTGAGTCACTTGCTTCAAACAGAGGATCATAGCTCCACATAGGCTAAGACATTTTCAGCTACTTCAAAGTTCACCTTCTTCCTCAGCCCAACTCCGTTTCCCTCAAACTTGTACAGATATTGTTCTCCAGAGCAATAGCTGTCTTAATAACTTCTCTGCACATAAACTCCATCTTGACATCTGTTTCCTAGGGAACCTTAATAAGACATTCTTACAAAGTCATGCAATAATATTCACACTGTGCAACAGACATACCCACCACCTCCCACCATTGAAATCTCCCTCGTCACTGAAGTTTCTGTTTCTCACCACTTCCAGAAAGCCCTACTTACCTGCAGAGACAAGAGATTCCTTCCTTCTCAGAGTTCCCTCTTTCGTTAGGCTTCCCTTATGCCACCTTTATACCATCTTATGCTCTAAGAAGTCTGTGCCCTGGCTCATGTCACCAGGATCTGATGCAACTTAAAATAAAAACGTGTAATAAATGGAGGGACATTATAAATAGCACAAAGAATCAGAGCCAGGAAAATATAAATACTATCCAAAAGGCAAAATTAGGATATGTATCTTTCATTAAGGCTACTGAACTTCCTTTCCACCAAAGCGAAGAAGAAATGAACCGAAGAGGCAGAAAACACCTACTATCAGATAAACAATGCTCAAAAAACAACAGATACGGGAGAGGATGTGGGGAAAGGGAACATTTCTGCACTGTTGATGGGAGTGTGAACTAGTATAACCTCTGTGGAAAACAGTGTGGCGATTCCTGAAAGATCTAAAAACTGACCTTCCATAAGACCCCACAATCTCCCTACTAGGAATATACCTGGAAGAACTCGAATCACTCTATGAAATAGATACCTGCACATGCTTGTTTATTGCAGCATTATTTACAATAGCAAAAACATGGAATCAACTGTGCTGCCCATCGAAAGAGGACTAGATTAAAAACACGTGGTACATATACATGATGGAATATTATGCAGCTGTAATGAAGGGCAAAATTATGAATTTTACAGCAACTTGGATGGACTTTGAGTCTATAATACTGAGTGATCTATCACCGAAACAAAGTACTGAGTACCACATATTCTCACTAACAAGCGGACCTTGAACAATTATTATAACACTATAAGAAAAGTGTTGGCAGTAGTGGAGAATTGCCAGGGAGGGGGAACACACCTCATCAACAAGGGTACCTGCATAGTGAACTTTTGTATACCTAATCCTGAATGGTACCTTATATCTTTAAAATAAAAAAAATTAAAAAGGAAAAATGCAAACAACTCTTCTGTGAAGAAAAGCACACTCATTTTTGGTTGGACAGTGTCAGCAAATATTTCCTCTAATGGGTATTGGCAAAGATTTCTCACCTGAGACAGTTCATACTGAGATAAGGAAAGAAAAATATTCTCAAGGGTATTTGTGCAGTCAATTCTATATCAACCATCATAGGGCTTTTTATTTTTTAAAAATGATGGTACTTTCTTAATAAAAGCTGAAGAGAGCACAAGAACTCAAGTCAGTGCACACATCTCCTATGGGCTTTGGGTCAAGCTTAGCATATCTGGAATAGTCTGTGGCATTTAAGAGATGTGGGTGAAGATCCCATTTCTGCCTCTTCCCACATGCCTCGCTGCCATGCTCATTTTCTGTTTGATCTTGAATGTCAGTTATCCCTCATGTCCCCAGTGTCATGTTTCTTAATTTTGGCTATCACAGATGTCAAACAATTTTTGTGGATATTGAATGATCTTAAGGGCTGAGTTGGTACCTAGTTAGCCTACAGGAGGAATGCAATACATGCTATTAGTATTATTAATCACAGGTATCTTTTGCTTCCACTGTCATTTCACAAAGGCTTGAAATGAAGACAACTACCAATTTTTTTCTCTGAGGAAATCCTGCAGTATAACACCTAAACTAACATTAATAAATGTAATCCGGCCATGTTTATAAAAGAGAAACCCAGCTGTTTATATCTATTCTCACGACTGATACAACTTATGTTGTTCTCTACTCTTTGCCCTGCTTGTCGTGCCAGGCTTCTATCCCCCTTTCTTGTTTTAGTTTGCCCTTCTTTATGCAGCCAGTATATAGTGTGTGAATATTCCACGAACAACATTTACGTTTATTCCATATCTGTACCCTTCTCTCATCAGCTCACAGAGGTTTGCTGTTGTGATTGTTGTTTTTTAATTTAACATTTGAAGCTGTTTCCCGGTGAGAGGATGTTTAAGGCTGTTAAGTCTGCTTACAAGCAGAAGAGAGAAGTCTACCCCTTCTCAATCACTGTGTGGTGCCGGGACCAAGCTTTTCTATTACCTGACACACAAGGGAAATGTAGACCACCAAATGCCCAAAATTACTCCCAGGAAGCTGCTATGTTTCTTTTTCCTTTGTCTTATAACTCTAAAATAAAGATAGATCAATAGGGGAAAAAGCGGAAATTAACTCTCTACCTTCTTTTTTTCTGATCATGCTGGGCTCACTCAATCCTGCAGTATGACTCTTAGCGAGTCGGAGTGAAGATATATCTGTAAATACAAGTTTAGAATGTATACTATATTTCAAAATTATTATACATACCTCACTGGAATAGGCTAGAATAATAATAGGCATGGGTGTATAACAGACATTATTTACATTTATATATACTTCATTTTCTCACTATTGTTTTTTAGCTTAATGCAACAAGAAAACAGCAAACTGCTACTTTAAAAAATATGATTGGAATGCCTGAATTGATGAGTTACAGTTTTTCTAGAAACCTTCAATATTCTAATTTTTCTAAGATTTGGTTTTATATTAGCTATACTTATATGACCAAATTCATGATTAAAATGTCCAAATCTAATGCTAGATGTTAAGAATGTCAGCAGTTTTCTTTTCAAGAAATGTATCTGCAATTAATGAATTACTTAATAAAGTTGAATAGATACAGTAAAACATGTATACTCTGCTATCCTGTTATGAAAGACAATTCTTGGAACACCTGTGGGAGAAAAGTCTTAGCATTTGTATTAATTTTCTAATCAATTGACTCAACAAACCGGGATTAAATACATGCAAACCAATAGGAATTCATTATAAAGTTTGATTATATAAATATCACAATGAAACTAGTGTTTTAGGTAATATTGTATAGAGTTCACTGATATGGGAAGAGCTCTGTTGTGAATTGGTCCTGTTGGTCCATATTGGTGTGGTTTAATCTTAGGAGTGATTCAGTCTAAGGGTACGATGGTACCCTTCCATTAAAGATGGAAGACGGGGTTAGGAAAGACATTTTGATGGAAGATTCAAAAGTAATTAATTTATAACTATACATACAAAATACAGGTCAAGAGTTGAAAGGGTACAAAATTTTTAACTGAAAATTATTAAAAAATAACCTAATACCATTGATAGGCTTTAACAGCAGATTCTGGGAACGAGAGATGATGAGAAACAAATTTCACATCTGTTCAACTCAGCATGGCAGCAGAATATCAAAAAATGAACTCAAATAGAAAATCATGACAGGTGTATAAGACAGAGTTGAGGACAGAAAACATAAATTTTAATGTTAATAAAATGTGAATGGGATAAATAATAAAGCAATCAAAAATGATGACCAATATTACATGATTATAATAAAATAAAAACCTCAAAATATAATAGCTGAAGTCACCAGAACCAAATTCTCCAGAAAAAAGCAGAACTTTGAAAATTATTGCCAAGTACAATGCAGAAAAGTTAACACGATAGAGTATCAAGTGATATAAAGAAGTCAATGTTTAGAAGTTGAGGGCAAGCCGGGCTCCGTGGCTCAGTCTGTAATCCTGTGCTTTGAGAGGCTGAGGTGAGTGGATTGCCTGAGCCCGCGGGTTCGAGACCTGCCTGGCCAACTTGGCGAGACCTCATCTCTACAATAAATCAAAAAATCAGCCGGGCATGGTAGCGCATGCCTGTAATTCCGGCTACTCGGAAGGCTGAGGTGGAAGGATTTCTGGAGCTCAGCAGGTCGAGGCTGCAGTGGCTGGGAGCGGCCACTGCACTCCAGTCTGGGCGACAGAGTGAGACTCCAACTCAAAAAAACAAAAGTTGAGGGCAAAGTCATAAACCGTGTTCTGCAGGTCTATAAACAATAAGGACTCCAACACTGTGTTGACAAGATATTGTGACAAGATAAATTTAAGACTTTGTCAGTTGTTTAACTTCTTTTTAAAGTGTGTGCTATGCAGATGTTAATTTTACGAGTGCATTTATGTGACTACTTAATTGTATGCGAGGAATTGGAATATGATACTAAGGTGAATAAATATCTGTTTGGGTGGGATTGTGTTGTAGCAAAAACACAGGGCTTAAAGTCAGGACAAATTCTGCTTTCTCCATTGGGTAGCAGTGCAACTTTGGGTAATCTCTTCATAGTAAGCCTTACTTTTTACTCTGAGAAATGGAAATGGCAGATTCCTTCTTCCAGAGTGGCAGTGACGAGAGACGTGTTTTACACAGCGTTTGGCCTCGACTTGTATTCAATCAAAAGTGGCTGTTTTTTTGCTAGCACTATGAATAAATTGTTAATACAGCATTCTATGCACATTTCACATTTCTAAATACAGTTAATGATATATGTGTGTGTGAATGATGTGTGCGTATATGTGTGTGTGTGTTTGTGTGTGTGTGTGTGTGTGATCTTATGTCAAAATTGACTTTCAGAGAAACTCTTCCACTGGTTCCGATGCTATGGAACCATAAAGGACAAAATTAAGAATGTCACAACGGGCAACTCCCTTGGGTCCCCTCCCACTGTGGGAGCTTTTCTGTCCTCTCAATAAATCCTGCTTTCTAAAAAAAAAGAACTTCACAGCAACTTGGATGGACTTAGAGTCTATAATACTGAGTGATCTATCACAGAAACAAAGAACTGAGTATCAAGTGTTCTCACTCGTAAGTGGGCCTTGAACAGTTATTGTAATACTATAAGAAAAGGATTGGCAGTAGTGGGAAACTGCCAGGGGAAGGGGGGACACGCCTCATCATCAAGGCTACATGCATAATGAATATTTGTATACCTAACCATGAATTATACCCCACATCTTTAAAATAAAACATATAAAAACAACAACAACAAAAATAAAATTGGGAGTATATAAAGCAGCTTTCATGTGCTGGTCACAGATGAACAGGAAAAGAAACCCCCTCCATCCTCTCGCTCACACAAGTTACAGCAACATATGTCAATGCAAAGTAACAGGATGAACAAAATATTGTGGAGCAAATGAGGATGCGGTTGTGGGGAGGGGAGGGAATCTCGCCCTCACAAGGAACATTGTTTGTTTATGCTTGGTCCATCACTTGAAGGAAGCCTTAGCTATTAAAGGAGCAGAAGATCAACGGAGTCCCCAAGGGAACACCTAGCCGAAGGCAGCTGTGTAAGAGGTCACACTGTGCTTGGAGAACAGTGAGAAGTTTAATACTGTGGGAATGTAAAACTCATGGATGCGGATGAGAAGTAATGTGAGAAAGGTACTTGGAGGTCATAAAACAAAGTCCTGATATTATTCACAGTAAGTGTGTATTTGGCGAAAAAGGCAAAGGAAGAGAGGAGAAGAAAACTCTAAAGTTGCAAAGGATTGTGTGTGTTTGTGGGTGCATGGTGTGCGTGTTGAGGAGAGGAGCAGAGATGGAAATTTTTTTTAAGATGTGGGGTACAATTCAGGGTTAGGTATGCAAATGTTCATTACGCAGGTACCTTGTTGATGAGGTGTGCCCCTCCTTCCGCTGGCAGTTTCCTTCAACTGCCAATCCCACTCCCCTTTCCTAGCAGTTTCCCACTACTGCCAATCCCTTTCTTATTTTAAATGTTCAAGGTCGGCTTATAAGTAAGAACATATGGTATTCTGTTATTTGTTTCTTTGATAGATCACTGAGTAAGATAGACTCTAAATCCATCCAAGTTGCTGTGAAGTCCATACGTTTGCCCTTCTTTATGGCTGCATAATAGTCTATTGTGTATATGTACCACATTTTTTTAATCCAGTTCAGCTTCAGTGGGCAGTATAGTTGGTTCCATGTTTTTGCTATTGTTAATAGAGCTGCAACAAACATGCATGTGCAGGAATCTTTTTTTGTAGAATGATGTGCGTTCCTCTGAGTATATTCCCAGTAGGGGGATTACTGGGTCATATGGAAGGTCAATTTCTAGTTCTTTCAGAAATCACCACACTGTCTTCCAAAGAGGATGCACTCCTTTGCATTCCCACTAGCAGTGTAGAAGTGTTCCTTTTTCTCTGCATCCTTGCCAGCATCTGTTGTTGTTTGTTCTATTAATGATGACCATTCTTACTAGGGTTAGGTGGTAAGAGATGGAAATTTTACAAGAACAACAAAAAAGGGGGAAGGGGTGTGAGCAGACTTTTCTAGCCCCTTTTATCCTTGTTACTTAAATGTATTCCCAAATTCCTCATGGTCCTCTACAATTTAAAACAAATTTTGTTGCATGAGTCCTTCCAGCATAGCAGTAAAACATGTTAGCTCTCTCATCATGGGGACCTGGACCTTGAACCTGTTTCCATCACTTTCTAGCTGTGTAGTCTTGGACAAGTTACTTAAACTTTCTAAGCTTCACTTCTCTTATGCATAGGATGAAGGCAAAGCCAGGCTTGGTGGCTCAGCCTGTAATCTCGCGCCTTGGGAGGCTGAGGTGAGTGGATTGCCTGAGCCTGTGGGTTCGAGACCCGCCTGGGCAACTTGGTGAGACCTCATCTCTACAATAAATTAAAAATTAGCCGGGCGTGGTAGCGCATGCTTGTAATTCCAGCTACTTGGAAGGCTGAGGTGGAAGGATCACCGGAGCCCAGCAGGTCGAGGCTGCGGTGGCCGGGAGCAGCCACTGCCCTCCATTCTGGGCGACAGAGTGAGACTCCAACTCAAAAAAAAAAAAAAAAATGAAGGCAAAATAGCATCTATCTTTTAAGGATGTTGTAAGGATTTAGTGAGATAAAGTAATATATATTATCTTCTTTTACATACTGGGTAAATTCTAACTATCATTGCATACATACCAAGCCACCCATAATAGTTGTTTCTTTAGTTACGCTATGAGCATTATCACCACCCTAGGGACCCCGTGACAACCCTAGAAATGGTGGTTCAGGATTTTGGGGGTAAGAGCCGAATGTGGTGATCTGCCCAGTTCCTCATGCCATAATCCAGAAACTTCACCTCCTAGTTCTAATGCTCTTTCCTATTGAGCCTATAACACTTTGCCTCTGCTCTTCCAAGGAAAAATTCACGAAGCAAATTTCCTAGCCCCATAGGTGAAACTTATCCCATTTTACCACCAGAGTTTAGCAATTTGGGAGATAATATGGCAAATCAATTTTCTTCTCTCTGTCTTGCTTCCTTACTATTTTTCCAGAGTTTCACTCATGTATTTTAATTCACTTTGGTTTCACTGTGTGCAGCTGGGTGCAGAAGTTTGGGGTTGTAAAGAGGTATTTACATTTTGGCTTTTGTAACCAAAGCCACAAGCAAAAATCTCACCTTCATGATGAAGTCAGTATGTAAAGTTTTATGAAACAATCAGTTTTATGTTCGGTCAATGCCTACAACCTTACAGAAATTCATAGTTTTTGTTTTTACCTATTTTTCAAGAAAATAAAAAGTCACTCACAGAGAAGTACATAAAACAATTTCAAGCAAGGTAAATGACAGTTTAAAAAAACTGTCATGAATGAAATTTTATTGTCCAGACCAATACAAAATAATGCAATGAGAGGACAAAACTTAAGATATGATAGTTGTGTTTATGGTAAAGTAAAATTATTTTTTTTTACTTTTTATCGTAGTAGCTGTGAGAAACTACATTGACTACATTATGTATATATACAGCACATATATACACACATGTATACATATATATTCATGTAGATCCCAATCAATATATTGTGTATACATATATGTAGTGTATACATATTTATATATACTATACATTGAAGTATAACATTCACTCAAAAGATGGTGTTAATCAAATGAATGCTAGCATCACCATGTGGCAAGCAGGAAAGTAAAAGAAAATGACAGAAACATGATTGAACAAACATCATACTACACATTGCTACCATAATTTAATTAAGCTTTGAAAATTAATACATTGATAACATCTCTTAAAATCTGTATATATTTTTGCCCCTCAGTGTATGTATGTGTGTGTGTGTGTGTGTGTGCATGCATATATATGTTATTTGCACTTTACCTACTCCCAAATAGTATGGGTCTTCCTGATCATGCAACTGATACTTCATTGAGAAAGTGGATGATATTGTAGGGAACGAAACCACAGGCCAGTACACTGTTTCTAGACAGAGCTTGCAGCCTAGGAGGCCATATTGACCAAGCTGGTTTGGGCAGACCTAGAATGCAAACTCAGATTTCCATGATGTCAGACAAGCTCCTTACTCTATACCATTTTGACATGAAGAATAATAGTGTTCTATATTCCAGAGAAAGGGAAGCTGACCATTTAAAATGTTAAAATAATTAACTGAGGTTGATAGCAGCGTTTCTAGCACTCGAGGCAGTTGTATATTATAGACCCTGTTTTTATCTGTAGATGAGATAATCTATTAGGATTATAAAATGTTGAAATTAAAGATAATAAACACTTAAAGGCCATCTAACTCATGTTTCCACAAAATTCTAGATACTGTTTATATCATTTTTTTGGTAATGAGCCATTTAGGAAATCAAATTAATTTTATGTACATATTTTCTTGAATGATGTACATAAAATTGTTTGACTTGAGGGACATCCTGAAACAGATTTGACAATCTTCACAGCCAATCACCACACAAATGTCTGGGAACTCAGGTTAAAAATCTTAGCTCACTCACCACTGTCATCCATCACTTTGGGAGGCCAAGGTGAGAGGATTGCTTGAGCCCGGGAGCTCAAGACTAGCCTAAGCAATATAGCAAGATCTCATCTCTACAAAATATCAGAAAATTATTGGGTGTGGTGGTAATCACCTGTAGTCCCTTCTACTCAGGAGACTGAGGCAGGAGGACCACTTGAGGCCAGGACTTGGAGGCTTCAGTGAGCCATGATAATGCCATGACACTCCAGCCTGGGTGACAAAGTGAAACCCTGACTCAAAATCAAAACACAACAACAGCAATAACAAACAAAATGAAAACTTCCCTGACAGTGTCATTTGAAACAAGTTTATGAGTACCTACAGTATGCTAGGCAATGGGGTGATATAAATTATCAGGACTTAATACCACTCTTCTGTGTGTTCATAGCACCCTCACTAAACCCCAACAATTTTTTAGTGATCAGTAGCCCCTTTGTACTAAAAACAATCATAAAGAAGCAACCAGTAAACTACTCTGTGCTAATACTGCCATTTTTTCTTCTGGAAAGCTAGTGATCAGATATTTAATAATGAAGGTTGCGTTTGTATTGGGAATACCAGCATACTGTTGAACCACACTGGGTTTTCCATCAACTGGAATTCCCTACATTTTAGATATGTGTGTCCTTGTTAGTCTCTCAATCTCACTGCTAGATCACCAACCACGCAGACTTACTTTTAAAGTGAAAAAGCTCTGACCTATGCTGAGAAAATTTCACAATTTAAAAAACAAAATCTTAATGCTAAAAATATAGCAAATATGGGATTTTCAACAAGATTTGGCCACAGCAGAGCTTTAGATATCACTCAATGGATGGTTTTATAAATCATTTAATTATAACACATATTTTTCCTGGGCAAATTGAAACTTCATAGTCTGAAATGTTTTTTTTTTAAAGCAACGCATGCAATTTTTCTGTTCAACACTTTTTAGAGTTAAATGAAAATAAAAGGCAGGGTTTTTTTCAGTTAGATACGTTAAAAAAAGAGAAAGAAAAATATTCTGATTAAAAGACACACGACTGAACAATGAAGATCTAGCCTAGTTTTCAAATAGTGACACTTGATGATCTAGGGGAGAAACAAGAAATGGAATTTTAAATAGCATTATTGTATTTTTCCTAAATCCACACCCTGATTTTCCATCTGACTAATGAAATATTTTATGTTTAAAATAATATTACGTACAGGTTCAGATATTCACATTTTAATACCTCTCAATGGTTTATATTATTTACTAAATATTTTATTATTAAAATTTTTACAATGAAATTTTTGAGTCAAATTACTAACTTGGTAAATTCTTAAATTTAAAATTTTTATGTTGAAATAATTAAAGTGAAACTTGATACTAATATATTCCAAGAACACAAACACATAACTTTTTACTGTGTACAAGATCATTGGCATTTTCCTGCATAAACAACCATGATTTTAGAGGTCTAGAGCAAAATAAAAACAAAATAAGCCAGAATGCTAACCACAAGTTGTCACTAATGGCTCTTGGGTTTCCTTTTTCAAGAAGGGTCTTGACCTTATTTCCATGGCCAAATGCCAATACCTACTAACACCTTCTGAATATATGAATAATTTGCTGTATCAAGGATCATTTGGTAACTTTTCTGAGCTTATGATTTTTTAAAATATTTAATCTCAGGTTTTGTCTTTAAGATCAAACTAAGAATAACCTTAGCATAATTCTATAGTAAAATTTATAAAATGTTTCAGAATATTTTCTCCACAGATAAATAACATTTAACTTGTAACTTGTTAATGGAAAAGCTTTCTGATTTGTTAAGTATATGCTAATCTACAACAATCAATAGATTTTCCTTTTGATTATGCTCTATGGCTCATTAGAATATTGGATGTGGCAATGACATTTGGAATCAAAGCAAGTTGAAATCACAGGGGAGATGAGCACATACTGGCAGAGTTTAAGGTTTATCTGGTTACCTGTGGCAAAGGCAAAATATTAATTGATGTCAGTGGCATATAATTTATTAGACGAGATGTAGTAAGTTAAGAAAACTGAATTATCGCCCAGTATGAGCAGGAAAGCATCTTCAAAGGAACAGAATCAGAATAACTTCTTTGAATAACCTTCCTAAAGGAGTATGTATCTGTACATACTTACAATGGTGATGTCAAGATATTGGCAAACACCTTCTCAATAATTAATCAGAAATAAAATTATATCCAATAAAGAGGCATTTTATTTTGTGTCCATTCTTTTGAATATCTGCAACCCATGTGTGTACAATGCATCCCTTGCAAACTTGAGTATTAGACTAAATAATCATTTAAATTCCTGAGACATTGTAGCTAATAAATAATTTAGGATAAAACACCATGATTTCCTTCAGTGAGCTATCTCAGATTCCTGAACTCAATAAAACTGAGGTATTTTCCTTAGTAAATATGCCATCATGAACAAATACAAAGAACAGCATCATGAATGAAACTGACACACAGCCCATCACATTTTCCAGGTTTTCTTACTTACTTGGGTCATAAATATTACATCACAGCAGCAAAGAAAATGCTACTTCCTAATGTTCAGATTCTAAAACTATTCAAAGGAACAGAAAATCATGCTAAGAAAACTAATTTCCATATACATACATTTCCAATGAAAATGATGAACTCTGCCTTCTCTTGTAGAAAGAGTGATAATGATTTGCTTGTGTGCTTTTAAATTTTTAAAAAATGGATCATTGAAATTGCTTTCTTTTCTTGTTTCCAATAAAGAGAAAGCAATTTGAGTACTTTGTTCACATGCAAAGGTGACTCTAGAAAAGCTTGTGATGATGGTACTGCCTAGCAGGTGCGCCATGGGTTGGTAGTATGTCACTGGGCCGCCAAAGAAGGCTTTCATCAATCATATTTCACCAGAGGGATGGGGACGCTGCTTAACCCTCTGTTTTTATTCATACTCCTATGTGAAGGATGGAAGATGGATAACTCAGTGAAAAAAAATATATCAGCACAGACAATATACAGCAGAACATATGGTGGGTTCAGCAAGAAATAGTGGGTCTGTCACTGACTATTCTTTTCTCAGAGCAACAACAAATATCCTGGTGTGTGTTATGACAGAACAGACCTGAACATTCAGTGGATAGAGACATTTACAAATGATGCTCTGGCTTTGTTTGGATGCTTTTTATTAGCCTTTGTCCCAGGCTTTTATACAGCAGGTGATGTGCTCGGGCCACAGAATGCCTAGCATCGCATTCATCTGACAACTAGGACAAGGGTAGGTGGGAAAGTCTATGTCACAATTCATGCAAAATAAACAGCAGAGTATAGAGTAGTAGAGCAGTAATGCTGCCTACTCTAGGGAAAAGATCTTATAAAAAAACACAATGTTCAGATTGTTTACCAGTTAACAAATAATCTAGTTCCCAAAGTAAAGATCTTAAATTAAAGCATGTATACATTCAGGGATTTGCTTTGGGTTGTTAGATATTTGTTCACCTGGGGGGACATTTTCTCCCCTCTTTCATGCTTAATTTTTCCCCAACCTACATATCACCCTTGAACACACTATTGTATTTTTTCTACATGTCTTGCTAGTTGTCTACTTCCCCAAGAAAGACCTCATCCTAGAACGTTAACTATCATATATAAAGTTCTTAATACATGTTCATGAAATGAATGAATGAATAGAGTATGCTCTGCTCCAATTAGAAAACGGGGCTTGTTTTCAATTTTCCAGCACTACCTATGAAGAAGACACATCCTAATAGAAAGTGAACGTAGAAACCATCCAAGAGGCAGGCAATCAAGGACTCTGTTCCTCTCCCTTTAAGAAAAGATAGGCCAGCTCTCCAACTTCTTTGGAGCAGGACCAGGAAGCACCTGGAACCCTTGCGTTTGGGGCAGCTCCAGCCCCGTTGGGGTGGGGCCGTTTTGGTGGGAAACCCTACTAGCAGCTTCTCAGAACTGGCATATCACGAGGTCTCTGCTTGAGAAGTTACAGCTGCTTCTCCCTGCCTCTAATTTGGAACTGCATTTGAATCATCAGCTTCATTACATTAGAGCTTCCCACAACTCTTTGCTAATCTAAGTAGCTCTATTTTTAAAGAATATTGTTTTGAGCGTATCGCATGCCAACATGGCCAGGTGTCATTTTTTTTCTCTTTCTGAAAGACAGCCCACACAGTCATCCTGTGATGTTGCAATGCCTTCATGAATTACCTCCATGCTGTAGGGAAGGTGCTCTCTGTGAGCTCCGCCAGGAAGGAGTACATATTTGCCCCAGCAGTTTAGAGCATGTGCTGCAAAACAGGTGAACAAATAACCTGCCTAGAGGGAATGCCAGTTTGGTTTTCATGCTGCTCTGGCTGGATTTTATAATCATCTAAGCAAGTGTGTGATGGACGAAATGTTTGATCACTAGAATAGATCTCATTACTTCATTCTCACTTGGCCGAGTCCTTCACCTTCATTGATTTAAAGAAAAAAAAAATAGGCCTTTTAAATGTTCTCAGTTCTGATGAAGACACAAATCAGTCATCCTTGAGAGAGCTTGACATTGTGGTGATTCGGTCTACTCTTATTCACAACAACAACAACAAAATGCTGTATTTGCCTTAAAACAAGATTTGAAGGATAATGAAAGGCCTTATCACCTAAAAATATAGCCCTTGAATCCCTGCCAAAGTGCCTACAGTATCTATTCTTAGTGAATACTTTCTAAAGACACTAGGCTGTAATTATGTCACCTGAAGGAAAGGCAGTTCCCACTGGAATATGTTGGTCGTGAGTTTTAGATGGCTCCGTGGAAAAGAGTTTTCAGTATGGGATCAAGACAAAGAACGTTGAATCAAAAGGTGCATCCCAAAAACTGGGCCCAAAGAGGGGTTCATTGAACAACAGGAGAAAGACAAACGGAGAAGGGGTTTCTGGTGGGAGAAACTGATAGCAGCAACATTCTCCTCATAACCCATTTTTACATTATGTTACAACTTAAGTGACTATTGTTAACAAAAGATACCTTCACCTTAGAAATAACATCAGATAGATTCAGACATTACTATTTTTATAATTTTGCAAATAAGAAAATGGTTGCCCAAGGAAGTAAACTGACTTGACCTCACAGAACTAAGTGCCTGAGCCCTCAGCAAGCCCAGAAGCGCCTTAATGCAGTAGATTTTTTTAAAACTTTTTTTTTTTTGCATCTTTTCCACCACTCATTATACCTAGTATCTCACACTACATACAGCAGGAATTCAAAAATACATTTTTCTATACATTAAATGCGTTGGAGAGTGTTAACGCTCTTTAAATGTGCTAAAATAGCATTAGTCCTCAGTAGCTGAGAATTGTGAAAACATAAATTGTGTCTGTTTTATTTTTATTTCCTTTCTTTCTTTTTGTATTGCTAGCATCTAAGAAATGTCTACCACGTTTCAATAAGTGAATAGATATTTAAATTTATTTAAGTATCCATTCTGTTTGTAATCAAATCTATTCTGTTTATATAAGAAACAATGACTTTTTTTTTTTTTTTTTTTTTTTTGAGTTGGAGTCTCACTCTGTCACCCAGGCTGGAATGCAGTGGCCGCTCCCGGCCACCGCAGCCTCGACCTGCTGGGCTCCGGCGATCCTTCCGCCTCAGCCTTCCAAGTAGCTGGAATTACAGGCGTGCGCTACCACGCCTGGCTAATTTTTTTTGA
>CAUYQG010051631.1:0-70209 GCA_963574415.1 Tarsius wallacei | reverse complement strand
CTGTATTATCCCCATTCAGGGCACTAATGTTTAGTCTGTCTATATTTAAGGTGAGATGTATTTCTTACACTTGAATCTTCCACCTCTCCATCTACCCACTTATCCATCTACCTATCCATCCACCTGTCCACCCATCCACCCAACCATCCGCCCACCCACCCATCCATCTGTCCGTCCGTCCATTCATCCATCCACCCATCCATCCATAATCTGCCCATCCATGTATTCATCCACCCACCATCTGCCCATCAATAATCTACCTGTCCATGTGTATGTCCACCCAAATAGCAGCTCATCCACCCATATATTCATTCATCCACCTGTCCATAATCCACCCATCCATGTATCCATCCGCCCACATAGCTGCTCAGCCACCCATCCACCTATATAACTACCAATCCACCACCACCCATCTACCTATTCATAATCCACCCGTCCATCCATCCACCCACAGAGCTGCTCATCTACCCATCTATTCATCTACCCATTCACTCACATATCCGTTCATCACCCACCCATGTATCCATCCACCCAACTCTCCATCTACTCACTTATCCATCTACCCATCTACTCACCTAACCAACTCACTTTCTTAAAATCTCTCCAATCTAGCAACTTCTCTCCATCCAATTTTCTTTACTTCACATCTGGAACAGCCTTCTCACTAGTCTCCCTGTCTCCAACCATTCCCATCTCACATGGAATACTCTTTCTACACTTCAATTTCCTCATTTGAAATAATCAAGGTAGAAAACTTATTTCTCTAGATTATTGTAAATGGGATCATTATTTCTTCATTCAACAACTATTTATTGGACTCCCCCTTCATCTGTCAGTCTCCATTTTAGGCACTGGGGACACAGAACAAACAAGACAGACAAATTTCTGCTCTTATGGGAGCTTTCAGTCTAGCAAGAGAGACTGGCAGTAACTGCATAATCAAATAAATACATGATGCAATTTCAAGTTGTAATAATGTTTAGAAGAAAAATAGCAATGCACATAAAGCACTTAGCACCATGCCTGGCACATCTAGATGTTTAACTAATGGTAGTTGTCATATTAACAGTAATTGTTATTACTATGTTATTAGCCTCCCTAAAACCTTCTAATAATAAGTATAATTATTAAACACTTACCTAATATGAACCAACCACTATGCTAAACACTTTAATCTAACAACAACCTTATGAGGTAGATACAATTATTTCCCTCACTTTATTTTGTTTTTGTTATTTTTAGAGACGGGGTCTTACTCTGTTGCCCAGACTGGGGTACAGTGGTGCAATCATAGCTCACTGTAGCCTTGACTTCCTGGACTCTAGTGATCTTCCCGCCCTGGCCTCCTGAGTAGCTGGGATTACAGGCACATGCCACGATGCTCAGCTAATTTTAAAAATTTTGTTTTTTGGAGAGACAGGGTCTCACTGTGTTGCCCAGGTTGATCTTGAACTCCTGGCTTCAAGCAATCCTCCCACGCCAGCCTCCCAAAGCGCTGAGATTACAGGTGTGAGCCACTGCTTCCAGCCCTCCCTCACTTTAGATGTGCAAACTTTAGATGAGGGCACAAGCCCTCGCTGTCTTCAAGGAAATGTCTAAATTCCTTACTTGGGCACTCAGACTTTTCGTGACCTGGTTCTGCCTGTCTCTCCTGCCTCGTGTCTTGCTGGCCTTTCTGTCTGTTACCCTTTTATCTGTTCAGGAATCCCTTCCTTTTTTCAAGATTCAGTTCAGGAATCCTTTCCTCCATAAAGTCTTCCTTCACCTCTGCTCTCCCCATTCCCTGGCACCTCCAGGCAGGATTATGTGCTTTGTCCTTGGGCTGCCACTGTTCCCGTATCGTGGGACTCAGCCCAGAGTTCTGCATGCATCCACTGTGCGTCTGCTGCCTCGGAGAGAATGTGAGTTTTGGAGTGAGAATCTTGCCTTCTTTCTCTCTAAACAGAGTCTAACCCAGAGCTGGGCACATAGCAGGTGTTCAATAAATGAATGCCTGAAGATGTTTTGTTTTAACCCTTTGTCTCTCTGGGGGAAAGGCTTCTTCTCTGAAAGGGTGTATAGGTCAGAGAGGCATTTCCTTGGGACCTGGTGAGGACTGGAAAACCCCAGGAAGGGGTTACTCAACCTCCTAGCGAGTGACTCAACCTCCCTGTGTTTCTGCTAGATGGCACACACAGAAACAAGGTTGGTGGGGAATTATTTTGTAGGTAAACAAATAAACAAACATCCAGTTGTTTCACTGATGGAAGTATATTTGACTAAATCTCAATTTAATGTCTTGGCTTGACATGTTTGCCATAGGAAAAAAAATCCAGATTTTGCAAAATCGGAATTTATATACTGGAAATAATAAGGAGTGAAACAAAAAAGCCTTCTTGCTTTGAAAGGAACCCACCTACTTGACCTTCCTAAGTAGCAACTTCTCTACAACAATCAAGTATGCCAACAGCATAAATTTTATAACTAAATTCTCTGGTTTGAATTTCACCAGTGTGAAATCCTGATCAGTTTTAACCTCTCTGGTCCTCAGTGTCACCATCTGTAAAATGAGGAAATAAAAGTCCTTGATTCATATGCTTGTTGTAAGGATTAAATTAGAAAACAATATATGTGAAGTGCCTGACAGTTTCTGACACACAAGAAACACAAAACAAACCATAGCTATTATTACTGATGCGTAAAATGATTTTAGCTGTTAAAAAAATTTTGCTTTATATTCACCTTTTAAAACCATATTGAGGGAGGGGCGGGGGGAGCAGGGGGTGGAGGGGGGCATATTGATTTGTATAAAGCGGGAGCATCCTGGTGGCCTGGGTAAAAAGAGAAACATGATTAAAGTATCATATTTCTGGCTAGCTACCATGGAGCTCTGGGTGGAAAGAGTAGAAGCAGTAAGTCAAGCTGGATCCTCTTGCTCTCTTTCCAAAGCAAGTCTGTTGTGAGGCTTGAACTTGGTGAAAAGTGATAAACTAATTGGCTGGGGAACACTTCTGGTTAAAAGGAGATTTGCTCCTCAGGTCTGGTGGGTGTCTGTCTCTAAGCCTGGCCAGGTCTCCAAGGAGGGCTCTACACTGAATTCATACCTTGATAAGCGAACCTCCATTCTGTATTTCCACACTGTAGCCAACCGAGCAGGTGGCTCCCACTGTACCCATGAGAAAGTGCTCCCTTGGCGAGACTTACCAGCCTGGCCTGGTCTGGCCTTGACTCCTCAACCTCATTCTTGCTTCTCTCCACTTCTCCCCAGCCAGAGTGACCCACTTGCATTTCCCGTGTTGCAAATTCCTCTAGCCGTTGTGTGTGCTGATCCTTCTGCTGGGAATAGCCCCCCTCTTCCCTGGCTCCGGTCTCCAGCAAGGCCCTTGTTGGAGAAAACCAGGGCCCCTGTCTGAGCCTTGAGCTTCAGATGGCCCCACTGTGGCTCTCCTCTGACCACACTCTTCTGCACGGGACAAGGAATCCATGGATCCAATGGGACCTGCCCACCTGGAACAGATGCTCTTCTTCTAGATCACACTTGAAGTAACCTGGACCCCCCAATTCCCTGCTCAAACAGCTCTCAGCCCGTTGCCGAGGCCTGCCCAGACCTCCTCCCTGGACCCATCTTCCCAAGGGTGGGTGGCGCCACTGTGTGTGTCGGCAAGTCCTTCTGGGGGCCTAGAGATGGCTATTGTAGGCGTGTGGGTGGGGCTTGGATGTGTAGGGTGGGGAGCCCATACACATAGGCAAGGCGCAGGAAGGAGGCTGGCGGGGGATGGAGCTTCTGTTTGTGCTTGTGTTAGTGAGCTAGGGCTGCCATAACCAAACACCACAGACTGGATGGCTTAAACAACATAAATTTATTTTCATACAGTTCTGGAGTCCAAGATCAAGATGCCAGCAGCAGAGCTGGTTTTTCCTGAGTTCTTGCTTGTGTCCTCACTTGGCATATCTCTGGTGTCTCTTCCTTCTCTTACAAAGACATCAGTTGGAATAGGGCCCCACGCTTAGGATCTAATTTAAGCTCAGTTACCTCCTTAAAGACCCTATCTGCAAATGCAGTGACATTGGGAACTGAGGCTTTAGCAGAGGACTTTGGGGGGGGATACAAGTCAGTCCATAACAGTACTCTTGCCCTTGGGGCCCTGTAAGTGCCAGGAGTGTCTGATCGCTATGAAATCCTCAACGCTTAGCCCAGTCCCTGGCATGTAGGGGACATTCCTTAAGTGCTTGTGGAGTGGGACAGTCTGCAATCCTGATGGACAGCCTCATCCCAGTTAACCTAGGGGAGTTCACTGACCCCACCGATTGGGTCATCTCCTGTTCCCAACCTGGACACATGGAATTCTTTCATTTGTGAGTTTCCAAGTGTGGCTCTTCCTGCCTTTCAGCCTGGGCACTCGCTGCTCCCTTTGCCTGAAATACTCTTCCGCCCTCTCATTCTCTCCTTTTCTGGCTGTGACTCATCCATCCTTCAAGGTCAATGCCAGGGAGGCATCGGTCTCTCTGGATCAGGTTCTCACTGCCTATCCTCTTGCACCATGATTTGTGTCAAACTTTGTTGTTTGTGCTTGTCTAATGATCTGCTCTCCCTCTAGCTCTATGAGTACCCTGAGGGCAAGGAGTCAGGATTGCAGGGGGATAACCAGCACCTAGGACAGTTGACATCTTGTATGTGATCAAGAGTGAAAAGAATCCAAGGAATGAATGAGTGAACAGAACGTAGCCCTCCAAGCTAGGTTCTCAAACAGAAGTTCTATCTTAGCTGAGCCATGTCACCTGAAACCACATTCTACCCTGTTTTTTGTCCAGTGCTAGGCACATAATCACTGACCAATCACTCCTCGCTGATTAACTAGCAGAATTATTTTGATGAAAATAAAATGTGATGAAAATAACTCAGTGACTTGAGTTCCTCTGATACTCAGTCTTCAGGCCAAAACTCTCTTTGATATCAGTAGGTCCCATCAAAAGTACATTTCTATGTCTCTCTCATGCCTGTCATCAATACACAAGCTGCTGCTATGCTGTGGGAAATGGGGCATCATCACCTCTGATGGGGGCAGTGTTTGTCAGAGGCGAGGCAGATGGCCGTCTATAGAGTATAATCTCGGAGGTCATTGGTGGGGCGCTTGGGGGGTCACACATACTACAATGTTATCTATCTATCTATCTGTCTATCTAATTCATCTATTATCTATTATCTATCTGTGTATATGGGGATCTCACTCTGTTGCCCAGGCTGGAGTATGATGGCAAGATCACGGTTCACAGCAGCCTTGATTTCCTGGGCTCGGGCAGTCCTTCTGTCTCTGCCTCCCGAGTCGCTGGGACTACAGGCATACGCCACTATGCCCAGCTAACTTTTCTAGGGTTTTTAAAGTCTCACTATGCTGCCTAGGCTGATCTCAAACTCCTGACCTTGAGCGATCCTCCTGCCTCAGGCTCCCAAAGTGCTGAGATTACAGGTGTAAGCTACCATGCCTGGCCCCCTGACAACTGAACACTTGAGATTGACTGGTCTGAACTGAGAAGGCTGTGAGCATAAAGTATACACTGACATTCAAAAGTTTAATAGTAAAGACATTTTTTGGTATTGATTACATGTAGAAATGTTGATATTTTGGGTTAAATAAAGCATTAGTACAATTATTTTGATCTGTTTCTTTTTACTTACTTGAATGTGGCTTCTACAAACTTTCAAATTACAAATATGGCTTGTGTTCTATTTCTTTTTTGTTTGTTGGGGTTTTTTTTTTTTTTGAGTTGGAGTCTCATTCTGACACCTAGGCTGGAGGGCAGTGGCATGCTCATGGCCACCGCAGCCTCGACCTGCAGGGCTCAGGTGATCCTTTCACCTCAGTCTTCCAAGTAGCTGGAACTACAGGCATGCGCCACCACGCCAGGCTATTTTTTAAATTTATTGTAGAGATGAGGTCTCTCCAAGTTGTCCAGGCTAGTCTCGAACCCATGGGCTCAGGCAATCCTATCACCTCGACCTCCCAAAGTGCTGGGAATATAGGTGTGAACCACCGTGCCCAGCCTGTGTTCTATTTCTATGGGACAGCCTTGCTCAAGACAGCCTTGAAAGTTTGGACTGTGCCTTCCCCATCTCTCTGTAGACTCTAGCACATAGTCAGGGCCTGTTTGCTGAATATGTTCAAGTGAAGTGTTGGGCTTCACTTTGATTTTGCTTCATCTAGCAGTTTTCTCTCTGCAAAATGAGACTTGGAAGAAATCAGTTTGTTGAGCTCGGAATCATCATTTCATCGATTCTGCCTGCTTAGCTGTGGTTCAAATGGAAGTGGACCTTTTGCCAAAGGCTGCAGTATGAGGAGAGTGGATTAGAAATAGCAGTTGCAGAAACTCAGCACCGCCATCCTCCATCCTGTAAGGGCAGCTTGGAAACCCAGGTGGTGGCCTCCAGAGAGACACCTCCAGGACAGATTTGCCACCAGGAGGTGAATGGTTCTGGCTTCAAGAAAGAGAATCTATTCCTGAGGAAGTAAGAGAGAGGAGATTTTTTTCCAGGGAGAAGTGTTGCCCCAGGTGCTTCCAGGAAAAAAAACAAAAGCAAAAACAAAATGCAGAGAAGCAGCAGATGGGGAATATTGGCCAGGATATGATGGTTCTCATCAATTAAAATATCAAATAGGTAAGTAATAGGAACAAGGCATTTAGTGGTAGGCTTCTGATAACTTGAACCAGGCTGAGTGAGCAGGGACATCAAAGTAACATTATCATCAGTGGCAAAGAAATGACCATGAATTTTTTTTCCACTTAAAACATTTTTTCCCCTTCTTAGTCCTCTTTGAGAGTTGATATTGACATTTGTTTGACAAGTCTAGTAACCACCTACAGTTACTATTAAAAGGAACCTTTAAAATAACGAAAAAGTCAGGTACTATTTTCCTGCCTAGGTTTCTTCGTTTTTAAGTCTTAAATGTCATGTTGTGTCTTTGAGTCTGCCCAACTTCCTGCCAAGTGGGATGGGACTCCCTGTGTAAGTAGGATCAAAGAAGAAAGAAGGAGCCAGTCAACCTCTTAGGCAAATATTTGCCCTGCCCCTGAGAGAGGGTGTCCAGTAACTCAGTGGGTCTCATTTCCTCGGAAATCCTTTGGTTCTAAGGAACAGAAACCCATTTGGACTTGTTGAGGGAAAAGGACTTATTGAACAGACATTGTGAAATCTCATAAAACCCCAGGGCATCATGGAACTGGATTGTTGCAAGCTGCCATTTTTCTGTGTCCCTCTGAGGATGCACTGTTTTTGTGCCCCTTGTCATCTTTCCTTTGATTCTCTTTAGTGAGTAACTTCCTTGCTTACTGCTTCATTTTTTTTCTCCTTTGCTTTCAGAGTGACTTTGGCCTGCCACAGAACCAACACTAGGCCTAACTCTGAGCTTTTGTGGGCTCAGGACTCATCGCTCTCTGATGGTCATTTCTTTCTCTTTGTATTTGGAGTTGAATGGGGAGAAAGTCTCATTTCCTGAATGGGAGGTTCGGGGCTTCATACCTCCCACCAACTTAAAAATTGTGTAAGGCCTAAGTTTCTAGTTTTTGGAAGAAGTCCTTAAAGGGGAAATAAAGTTGTGTTGGGAAAACCCCTGCTGAGAGCTATGGGATATGGTGAGAACTTCAGAAGTAGATTTCATCTTGGTAGTATTTACTGTTTGTTACTTCTCAGCATCAAATTTTCTCCTGATTTTGTTCACATATTCTCCTCATGTCCCACTTTAAGAGTAGACTCAGACTTTATCAGAAAAAAGGTAAGAGGGAAATAGTTTAAGCTTTGAGGGTGAGGGGTGAAGTACCTGTAAAACCTATAATAGCTTGTAAAAGCTTGTTTGACACAAGTAACTTTTCTTTTGTAACAGATCCTCCATTTTAGCTGTTTTAACCTAAAGATGACCCCCTACACAACCTTCCCATAATCATAGGTTGCAACCTTTCTGTAACTAGGGACCTATACCCTTGTTTCCCCTGAACACAGGAAACTCCCCACCCACAAGTTCCACATTTATTTGAATATGTCTGCACATTTTGCTCTCCTCTCAATTTTAATGTTCCTCGTGTTTGTGCTGCATGCTATGTAGCCTAATGTACCCTGTGTTTGTATCCCATGCCATGTGCCGTGCCATGTAACCCACTTGCGGTTTTTGCCTTTATAAACCCTCTCCCCGCCTCATTCGGGGCTGAGAGTTTTTGGAGGCATGAGCCCCCTCTCGATCGCCGGCTAATTAAAGGACTCATAATCTGACCCTCTGAGTGTTGACAACTTCTTCCTCACACTCTGGTCACAACAGTGGAGGTGGTCTCTATCACAATTAGTTGTTGTGACAACTCTGCTGTTCTAGCCTGAAAGTAGCCATAAACAACGTGTGAGAGAGTGTGTGGCTGTGTTCCAGGAATGCTTTATTTACGAAAACAAGCTAGTGGGCTAAATTTGGCCTGTGAGTTGCAGTTTGCTAACCCTGATCTAGATTGATCAAAGCCAGGGTTTCTCAGCCTCCGTACTCTATATTACTGACATTTTGGGCGATTCTTTGAGGTGGGGGCTGCTCTGTGCATCCCTGGCCTCTACCTGCTAGATGCCAGTAGCACCCACAGCCCTCACCTCAATTTGTTACAACCAAACGTCTCCTGACATCACTAGATTCCTTTCCCCCACCCCAGGGTGGGAGGCATTTCACTGGACTGTTCTTGGTCTAGGTACAGTCATGTGACCTGAACTGGTCAAATAGACCAATGAGAAGGGCCTATAGTTCATGATTTGAGGAGAGAGTCTCAGTCTCTCTCTTCTTGAACATACACAAGTAAAGCATCGGCGCCAGTTGCCACTGACAGCCATCCTAAGACCAGGACAGGAATCTGATGTGGAATGGGGTCTGCACTGTGGATGGCAGAACAGAGAGACAGCCAGAACCTGGGAGCTTGTTGTGCAGCTGATCAACCAGACCTGAAGCCTTCCTCACCTGTGGACTTCTTGGTGGAGAAGAGATGACACATTTCCTTATTGTTTTAGATGAAGTTTCTTGAGGGCATTTGGAAAGGTAATCTACCAAGGTGCACAGAAGGATTTCAGTGTTTTCTTTTCTTTTTTTTTGAGTTGGGGTCTCACTCTGTCACCCAGGATGGAGTGCAGTGGCATGATCATGGCTTACCACAGCCTCGACCTCCTGGGCTCAAGTGATCCTCCAGCCTCAGCCTCTTGAGTAGCAGGGACTACAGGCACGTGCCACCATGCCTGGCTAATTTTCTTTTCTTTTCTTTTTCTTTTTTATTTTTGGAGATGGGGTCTTGCTATGTTGCCTAGGCTGGTACTGAACTTCTGGGCTCAAGCAATTCTCCCACCTTGGCCTCCCAAAGTGCTGGAATTATAGGCGTGAGTCATCGCGTCCGACCGAATTTCAGTATTTTAACCTCGAATATGGCTGTATTTGTGTGTAATGGCTGAATATCAGTCTTGAGCCAAACAAGGCAGCAGGAGCTGTGATTGGGGACAGATCCTCTTGGCAAGGGGGTGGGTGGGGTGTCTCAGTATCTTTTTGTTTCCTTTTGGTTTCACAAAAGCCTGTGTGAATTAATCTTATTCCCCTGCTCCAGGTAAATGTGGTGGTGCTTTGCTGATCGGGGTTGGAGTCCTGTGTGAACTTGTTCAGTAGTCTGTGTCTTTCAGAGGTGCTCAGACTGCCTGATTGGTTACAGAGAATTTTAAAAACAGTGTCTTCCCAGGAAGGAGATTTGACCAGAAAGCAGTGGCAGTGTTTGGCCTGATACATGGGCATCAGGACCTAAATTGCAAATGTGGTAGCTGCAAAGATAACAGGAAACCAATTTCTACTCAATTCAAATCACAGTTTCTCGTAGGATCGTGTCCTTGCGGTTTTCAGGCCTCCTCCTTCTTCCCACCTCCTTTCACCTCTCTCCCCGTTCAGTTCCTGGCGGATACCGGGATGGCAAAAATGCACACAGAACAAAAATCAATAAAAAGCAAACTTCTAAGAAGGTTTTCACAGCAAGTCACTGAGTGGTGCTGGAAATGTTCCTGGACTTGGGCTGAGAGGCCCTGGTCTCAGAATCTGGCTCTGAGCTTGCAAATCACTCCACTTTGCTAAGCCTCAGTTTATTCATCTGTGGGAGTGGGTAGAATGATATGCACCCACCCTCACACTCATGAAGATGTAATGACTTCATGTGTATGGAAGAGCCGCGTGGAAGGTGAAGATGGTGGTGGCCGGGGCTGGGGGGGCGCCCTGGGGATCCGGTGGCTGCAGAGGGTAGCCCAGAGTAGGGCACCGCCAGGGGCACAGACAGCCTCCCACATGACCCTGGGACATGCTCCCAGGGCCCTATCCCAGGACCCCGGGGAATGAGCCACTGCCGCCCAGAAGTACAACATGTGCATGGAAGGCTACGAGCCTCACCCGGACGACCTCCTGGGGTACAGCGACTACCCAAATCTCCCTGACCGTTCCCAGCATGAGAGGGATCCGTGGTATGACTCAGACCTGAGGTTGAACTGGGGTGAACCGGGGTGAACCGATACACTGGCACCTGGACGTGTACATCAGGAACCGTGTGGACACGTCCCCCAGGACTGTTTCTTGGAATGTCATGTGTAAGCAGCTCCTCAGTTTCGTGGCCTTCATGGGGTTCATGCTCTGGGTGGGGGAGAATGACCCCTCCTACCAGCCCATGGGGCCAAAGCAGGACCCTTAAAGTGACCTGTACCTGGAGCATGGTGGTGATCCCACCAAAGAGCCAGAGCTGGTGGTTCACTACGAGGTCTGAGGAGGCTTTGTGGGCTTCTGTACCCCCTAGCTAGGGCCCCTCATTCTAGAAATCAAACCATAAATAAATCCCTAATAAAATCTAGAGCTGTGGGAAAAAAAAAAGAAAGAAAGAGTTTAATGAGTCAGAGGGTCAGAGGAGAGCTGCTTGAACAGGACAAGGGGATATTACCAGTGGATATTTTAGGCCTGCATTCTCCCTGCCATTTCTCAACTGTGGCTGAGTTTCCTTAGTCTGGGCTGAGAATTGCAGTGTTTGCTGCTTATTGGTGAGCACAGATGGCTCTAGGCAGTAGTCTCAGAGCCAGGTGGTCAGGGACCCCTAAAGGCACTTTCCCAGGTTTCATGGGCAACTGCTGGCCTTCCCAGGATATGAAGGGCTCACAGGAAAAAGAAAAGCACATCAGCTGGTCCTTCAAGAAAAAAACCCCTCCAAAGTGGGGCTCGTAGTTGGGCTGTGCCTTTACAATCCGCGAGTCCTGACTTTGAACCACTCTCTGTTACGTGACCCTTTGGCAAGTTAGTTAAGCTCTTTTTATCAACTTCACTGGTAACATGGTGATCATATCATAGGCCTAATATTGCAGGATATTTGAGATAATTACATGAGATGTATGCCTGCCACTGAATGAGCATGCAACCAATGCCAGCGTTGAGTTTTACTATTGTTATTTGGAGGCTGACTTCTTCCATCTTTCCTGAAAGTGCACCGATAGCTTGTTAAGGAATGTGCTTGTTATGTGAAGGCAGGGATTGGGAAATTTGTTGCCTTGAGGACAGTAGAACTGCCTAGATAAAGCTCAGTGAAGCTAGTTCACTTGGACCAGACTTGGGGCATCCTATCACCTGCTCTTTTTTAAAAAAATTAAATTAAATCATTAAAAAGTTTTTAATTTATTTTTGAGTTGGAGTCTCACTCTGTTACCCAGGCTGGAAGGATCACCTGAACCCAGCAGGTCAAGGCTGTGGCACGGGCTACCACAGCCTCGACCTGCTGGGTTCAGGTGATTCTTCCGCCTCAGCCTTCCAAGTAGCTGGAACTACAGGTGTGCACCACCGCTCATGGCTACTTTTTTTGATTTATTGTAGAGATGAGGTCTCACCAAGTTGCTTAGGCTGGTCTCGAATCCCTGGGCACAGGCAGTCCCCTAGCCTCAGCTTCCCAAAGTGCTGACATTACAGGCGTGAGCCACCGTGCCTGGCCATCACCCACTCTTGAGAGTCAGCTTGGATTCCTCTGTCTCCTGCAATCCTGACAGCCAACCCATTACTCAGGTCTGCTGGCATTTTCTCCCCTCTCCCCAATATATGTGGAACTTATTTCTCCATCTTCCCCATTCCCAGCATAGTGGGAGCCACTGTCATCTCTCACCTAACCATGGCAGCAGCTTCTTAGTCGCTCTCTCTGTTCAGGCTCCTGTCTCTCTGACACATACTCTTCCCCAAACAGCTGGAGAGAATGTGAAAAATGCAAGCCAGACCACACTTCCAGGTCCTTAAATCTCCATTTGCTTCCAGTTGGTGAGCCTAGAAGAGCCATCAACTGCAGTCTGGTGGGCAGTGTTCTCCCCTGTCCCCTCCAGAGTGGTTAAATTCTTTTCATTTTTCTAATCTTCATTTAAATATTGTCTTTGACCTATTCAAGTTAGGTACCCCCCATCCCTGATTATATAGTAGTTACGACAGCTGGTAATTATATGCCTATCCGTATGTTTATTCATTCAATGTCTGCCTTTCTTACTAGACTGCAAACTTGAGGAGGACAGGGACAGTGTCTGTCTTGTTTACTGCTTTCCCTTTTTGACTGGCACATAGTAGGTGCTTTATAAACAGTCATTTGAATGAATGAATGGCATCAGGTTCGTGAAGTCCCCAGAGGTTCTGTTGGTCTTTCTTCACATCATGCCTTCTGAGGTGGAGAAGCCCTGCTTACAGGAGCTGTGAGATGCTCTGCAACTGAGGTTTCATTCCAGCGAGGTAAGAGGCAGAAGAGTCTTGCAGGTAAATATGTACATTCTGGTGCCAGACTCCATGGATTCAAATCCCAGCTCTGCCTCTTTTTACTGTGTACCCTTTAGTAAGTTACTTAACCACTCTCTGACTCTGATTTCTTCTTCATCAAATGGGGATAACATCAGTATCAACCTCCGAGGGTTAATTGAGGTGATGCTTGTGGAACCCTTGGCAAGACGCCTGGCTCACTGGGCGTGCTGAGTGATGGTGGCTATGATTATCCAATTAGCATGTGTTGAACATTTCCGCATCTGGGCGATTTTACACTTTTTTCTTTTTCTATGTTTTGAAGTGAAAGCACCATTTATTCAACGATATGTTGAGCATCTATATTGTGCTCCACTCTGGGGATACAGAAATGAGCCCACAAGCACAATCCCTATTCTTGGCCGGGCGTGGTGGCTCACGCCTGTAATTCCAGCACTTTGGGAGGCTGAGGCAGGAGGATTGCTTGAGCCCAGGAGTTTGAGACCAGCCTGGGAAAGATAGCGAGATCTTGTCTCAAAAAAACCAACAAAAAAACCCCTCTTTTCCACAGGGCTTATATTTCAGTGGGAATACAGGATCCGAACAAATAATTATAGGTAGGATAAGTGCAGTGAAAGAGAACCAGAGTGAGAGGAAGGCAGATTCCAAGGGAAATGAACCTTTTAGGTATGGGTGGGCAGGGGGAGGTGTAGTGAGGCCAGAGAAGTTCTATGTGAGAAGGGCAAGCACATAGATCTGAGCTATGGGTAGAGCTAAAGGGAGAGCAAGACCCATCTAGGAGATGGAAGGAAAAGTGTGGGAGTGATGGAAGGTATGTACAAATATGTACAAATGCTAAGTTGAGAGGACAGCTTGTGCAAAGGCCCAGAGACTGCACAGGACACAGCTCATTCATCACTAATATGTACAAATACGTATATAGCTGGAAAACCTGGTTATGAAACGAACTGATTTTTCAGGGTCCATCCCAAAGAAGACCCCGAGATAAGGATTTGACTACAAGAGTTTTATTTAAGGATCAGTGGCTCATGCCTGTAATCCCAGTACTTTGGGAGGTGGGGGCAAGAGGTTTGCCTGAGCCCATGGGCTTGAGATGAGACTGGGCAACATGGCGAGACCTCACCTCTACAATAAATCAAAAAATTAGCTGGCCGTGGTGGTTCACACCTGTAGTTCCAGCTACTTGGAAGGCTGAGGCGGAAGGATCGCCTGAGCCCAGCAGGTCGAGGCTGCGGTGGTTGGGAGCGTGCCACTGCACTCCAGCCTGGGTGACAGAGTGAGACTCTGACTCAAAAAGAAAAAGAAATGATCCTGAAGACCAGTAGAGGAATGAGGAAGTGAGACAGGGAAGAGAAGGAGCTGGGAAAGGATGGGTTATCAACAACGAAGGGCAGCTGGGGAACTCTGGGGTCAACATGCACCTGTCATCTCACCCAAAGGTGATGGAGCTGGGGTGTTTCTATTCCATCTTGCATCATTCATTGTTTGAGGCCTGCTCCTGGGGGTCCTTCGTTCCCTGCACCTCCATCCTGCTATGTATAACAAAGTGGATGCCGGTCGCCAGTGAAAGTCATCAGGCCAATGAAAGCAGGTGCTGGTGGCTGGAAGTTGGGACAGTGTGATGAAGGCGAGGGGCAGGCAGGTCACCAAAGCATCTGCTACATACCCCAGCCCCCTTGGATGCTGGAAGCTATCAGGGCGGGGGCTGGGATCTGTCTGTGAAGGTCCTTATGAGCTGCTGGGAAAGATTTTGGGCTCTATCCCTTGGGAAGTCAGAGCAGAAGTGAGGCATAATTACTTAGGAACTTAGATCACTCTGGTCACTGAGTGGAGAATGAACTGTTATGGCCAAAAAGTGAATAGAGACAGAGCATTTGGGAGGTAATGGCAGCTCTCCGGGCAAGCGATGACGATGGCTTAGTGCAGGTGGGGTGGGGATGGCAGGATGCGAAGAGACTGGAGAGGTTCATGAGATGGCACAGGCTAGATTTAGTGAGAGTCTGCATCTGGGGAAGGTGGCAACCCTTTTCCATAATATCTTCCTTATGCTAAATTAGACGCAGGTGTCCCTGAGACTTGGCAAATGCTCCCCATGCCCCCCACTGTCACCCCTTACCTGATAAAGCTCTGTCATCTGCTGCAGTCTCGGTGCCCACTCTTCATGGTACCTTCCCGGCTGCTGGGGCCAGCATAAAATAAATGGCCCCTACTTCCCTCCTTGCCAACTTTCCTTCTGCCTTGCCCACCCTGCTGTGCCTAGCAAGGGTTGGCTCCAAGTGCCAGCTTCTGAACCAGCATTATTGTCAAGGAATGTGGAGGCAGCCGGGCAGGGGAGCAAGGGGCGGGGACGAGCATTCCATTTGCCATCTGTGGCTCCGACGAGAGCGTGCTAATGAGAGCCAGGGCCGTCTCTGTGTGATGCAGAGAAATGCATTTCAGCTGAGCTGGTGATGGGATGTCATCTGTAGGCTCACATGAGTGTCCCATGGGGTCTCTGTCTTCTTTGACAGCAGGACTGGGAGGCCAAGTGTGGAGATGAGAGATTGGTGGTGTACAGGTAGGTCTGCTTTGCCCTCAGATCTAGCTTCTCTTCTGAGCACAGAATGCTGCTGTGCAGGGCTTTGCAGCTCAAGAATGGTGCTAAACACATCATCGCTGTTAAAAACCATTGTATTAGCCATTTTTCAACCATAAACACTTTATCTGGAGTTCAGATTAAGATTGTCAGAATCTGAGGAGATTACTCAACAAATATTTATTTATGGAAAATTTCTCTTTTCTTCTGAGTAGGATTCTATTGACAAGGAAAATAGAGAGCTGTTACCTCTGAGAGACTCTACCTTTGCCCTTAGATGATTGGTCCAGAAGTAGACTCCAGACCCAAGCTAGACCAATTAGAATGCTTCCCTGGGAGTCTGGACTTAGAACTGAGAAAGAAAAGTTGCAAAGTTTCTAGTGCCTGAAATTGTAACATATGGAAAATATTGGGTGGCTGCTTTTCTCCCATGAAGACAGGAAAGAGAGAAACTGGTCTAGACAGAGAAGGAAAAAGAGAGCAAGAGGAAGAGAGGGACTGAGGTAGAATGGGAGAGAGGAAAAGAGAGAGAGAGAAAGGAGGAAGGAGGAGGAAAAACATACAGATTGTTTCTAAGGTTTGGCTATTTTCTACTTTCTTTTTTTAGTTCCATGAAATACACCAATATTCTTCTTATAATAAATTTTCCTTTTTAGCTTATGCTTGGTCTAAGGGAGTATCTTTTTTTACATGGAAGAAGAAGGAGGAGGAGGAGGAGGAGAAGGAGGAGAAGAAGAAGGAGAAGGAGAAGAAACTCTTCTCACAGACTGCTAAATCTCTAGAACTCTTTGAAGGGTTAAAGAGAAAGTTTGACTCAACTCTTGATCCTGGTCATTTTTTTGGTGTTTACAGATTCTCCCTGCAGCAAGTTCCCCCAGGAAGTGTAGGCTGGGTGGTTAATAATAAATTTTTAATTTTTTTAGAGACAAGATCTCACTCTGTTGCCCAGGCTGGAGTGCAGTGGCACACTGCAGCCTCAGATTCCTGGGCTCAAGTGATCCTTCCGCCTTAGCCTTCTGAGTAGCTGGATATAGGCACATACCACCACACCCAGTTAATTCAAAATTTTTTGTGTGTTTAGAGATAGATCTTGCTATATTTCCAGGCTGGTTTCAAACTCCTGGACTTAAGTGATCCTCCCACCTTAGCCTCCCAAAGTGATGGGATTGCACATGTGAGCCATTGCGGCTAGTCATTAATGAGACATGTATACACACACACACACACACACACACACACACACATATATATTTTAGTCAGAATCTTACTCTGTTGCCCAGGCTGGAGTGCAGCGGCATGCTCAGGGCTACCGCAGTCTTGACCTACTGGACTCAGGTGATCCTTTTGCTTCAGCCTTTCAAGTAGCTGGGACTACTGCGTCACCATGCCCGGCTAATTTTTTTATTTTTTAAAAATGTACTGTAGAGACAAGATCTCGACAAGTTGCCAAGGCTGGTCTAAAACCCCCGGGCTCAGGCAATACTCTCTCCTCCGCCTCCTAAAATGCTGAGATTACAGGCGTGAGCCACCAAGCCTGGCTCATTAATAATAATTTTAAAGGAAGGGCTGGGGGAAGTCTGGACAAATTCTCAGTGAACGAATCTCAGACATCCAGATTAGAGGTCAGAACCCCCTAAGAACTCCCAATGCAGTCTGCATTTTGGGGAAGAGGATGTTTCTTTTCCTCTTTCCATCCTTTATAAACATTCAAGTGCCCCAGGACTAGTCCTGGGCTTCCTCTTTTTCTCTATCTACACTCCCTCCCTGTGGGGTTCATCCAGTCCTGTGGTTCTAAATTGCATTCATATGTCTTGACTTCTTCACTCACACCACACATCCAATCCATTAGCAAACACTCTGCTGTAGCTTCAAAAGAGATCTCAGATGCTACCAGGTATCACTGTCCTCGCTGCTCCCGTCCTAGTCCAAGCCACTGTCACCTCTAGCCTGGACTTCTACGGCAGATTCCTAACTAGTCTCCCTGGCTTTGTCCTTGCCTCCCTACCACCCGTTCCCACAAAGTGGCCAGAGAGTTACTTGTCTGTGTGAGTGTGCAAACAATTGTGCACCATTTATGAGATGAAGAACATTTGAAAAAGAGCAGGTGTGGCGTGGAGTAGGAATTTGTTTGGGGCCATGTTATATGCTGGGATTGTAGATGTAAGCCACCATGGTGTAAGCCACCATGCCTAGCTGTCCTTTTATTTTTTTAAAGCAACTTTGAGGTATAATTTATATACCATGCAGTCTACCCATTTAAAGTACATAATTCAATAGTTTTTTTTTTTTTAGTCGGAGTCTCACTCTGTCGCCCAGGCTGGAGTGCAGTGGCATGCTCACGGCCATCCCAGCAACGACCTGCTAGGCTCAGGCAATCCTTTTGCCTCAGACTTCCAAGTAGCTAGAACTATAGGTGTGCACTACCAATCCTGGCTAATTTTTAAAAAAATTTATTGTAGAGATGAGGTCTCGCCAAGTTGCCCAGGCTGTTCTCGAACCCCTGGACTCAGGCAATCCTCTCATCTTGGCCTCCCAAAGTGCTGGGATTACAGGCTTGAGCCACTGCGCCCAGCCAATAGTCTTTAATATAGACACGAGCTGTGCAATCATCATCTAATGATGGGACATTCTAATTTTAGGACATTTTTGTCACTCTAATAAACTCTGTGTCCATTCAGTCAATTCCCCACTGCCCCCCAACACCCCTGCCTCAGACCCTGGCAGCCACAAATCTACTTTCTGTATGTGTAGCTCTTCCTATTCTAAACATTTCCTATAAATGGAATTATAGAGCATGTAACTTTTTGTTTCTGGCTTCTTTCACTGAGCAGATATTCTCAAGGTTCATACACATTGCAGCATATACCAGTACTGCACTCCTTTTGATGACTGAATAATATCCCCCTGTACAGATAGACCACATTTTGTTGACCCATTCATCAGCTGATGAACATTTGGGTTGTTTCAACTTTTTGGCAATTATGGAGAGTGCTACTGTGAACATTTTAGATAGTAGGTCAAAGCATATCACTCCTGTTCAAAGGCTCCCATGGCTTCCAAGCTCAGAATAAAATCACAAGCTGTCACCATGGTCCAGGAGGCCTTGCCTGACCTGGCTCCTGCCTCCCTCTGCGACTCCCCTCCTCCCACTCTCTCTCTGGCTTCCTCTTGTTCAGCAGCAGAAGCCCCGCTGCTGTTCTTTGGACACAGCAACCTTAGTATAGCCTTTCTCCAGTTTTTCCCAGAATTCTCTTCCTCGCTTTTCTAACATCCCTGATCAAATATCACCTCCTCAAAGAAAAACCCTCCTTTCTCACTCCTGACTCTACTGTCTTTTTCTCCATAGGATTTTCCATAAGTGATGTTGTATTATTATGTGTTTGTCTTTCTCTTCCTCCTCCTAAAACGTAAACTCTGTGACAGGTGAAACTTTTTCACTGCTGTGTCCTCTGTGCTTGACATAAGGCCTGGCACATGTTAGGGGCTCAACAGACATTTGTTGAATGAATAAATGCATGAATGAAAACACTGGACCTGGTAGATCATCAATGCCAATCCCTTTATATGACAGATGAGAAACTGAGGCTCAGGGAGTGGAAGGACCTTCTTAAGTTTATATGAGCCCTAGGTGTGGTAACTCATGCCTGTAATCCCAGCATTTTGGGAGGCTGAGGTGGGAGGATTGCTTGAGCCTGGGTTTGACACCAGCAGGGGGAAACATAGCGAGACCTCATCTCTTCAAAAAAATTACAAAAATTAGCTGGGCGTGATCATGCACTCCAGTAGTCCCAGCTATTCTGAAGGTTAAGGCAGAAGTATCACCTGAGCCCAGGAGGCTGAGCCAAGATTGCGCCATTGCACTCCAGCCTGGATGACAGAGTGAGACCCTGTCTTAAAATTAAAAAAGTTTACTTGGGTCTCCTGATTTCAGTCCTGTGTTTGTTCTTCACAATTTCCCACCCTCAGACATTTGGGAGCTGTGGAGTTTATGCTAATTCTAGTCATCTCACCTTGGGAAGTTATCTTCTTGCTAAACCAATAAGCAAATCAAAATCTCAAATTCTTCAGATTGGTCACCTCTCACCTTTTCCTCACCTCTTCAGCTACCTCTTCCACCATTTTCCAATGCACCCTATCCCTCCATCTCCCGGAAGGACTTACAGTTCCTTGAGCACTGGCTGATCCCTCAACCTCCATACCTTTGCACATACTGTTCCTTCTGTCTGAAACACTCTTCCCACAACCACCTTTTATAGATGATCAACTTGGACTCTTTTTCATGACTCAGGCGGACTTCTATCCCTCTAGGAAGCCTTTCCTGCCACGCCCTTCCAGCCAGAGTCAGTGAGATGTTCGTCCACTGTATTCTCAGAGCCCCTCTGTGATAACCACATCACTCTGTTGGGATGGACTGGGTCTCCTCTAGATTGTAGATTCTGTGACTCTTCAGTGACCAGAGTCATGCCTGCTATGCTCAAGGCCGTGTCACCATCTCCCTGCATTGGGCCTGGAACATGGAAGGCACTCCACAACCGTGGGTCTATGTGAGTTTCTTTTTTTAGATTAAAGGAGGCAACGGGGATGCAGTAGACAATGCCAGCGTCACACCCTGTCCCTCCTACCTTTCGATGGGTTTTGGCCAACTTCCAACTACCAGTCAGTATCTGTGTTAGTGCCAGAACTTCCAGAGTTCTATCTGCGCATGAGTGGTAGACCAGAGTGTCAAGGAATTAACAATCTCTGCTTCAGAAACAGCTCTTGGCCCATGACTTTCGGGAATTGGTGTGTAAATACCCAACCCCCTCGCTCTTTCACTCCTTGGCTGGGTTATGTCAGCTGAGACCCGAGGAACTAGTAGGAGGGAAAATGTGGGTTTTGTACATTTCCCCAGAGTCTCCTCAAGGCATTAAGCTCTTGTTGCCTTCTATGGTAGTTCACTTAATAGTAGACCCTTTATTTGCTATGTCTTCTCCACTTCCATACTGATGTTTCCTCCACCTCTTTTTTTTTTTTTTTTTGAGTTGGAGTCTCACTCTGTCGCCCAGACTGGAGTGCAGTGGCACACTCCTGGTCACCGCAGCCTCAACCCGCTGGGCTCCGGCAATCCTTCCGCCTCAGCCTTCCAAGTAGCCGGAATAACAGGTACGTGCTACCACGCCCGGCTAATTTTTGATTTATTGTAGAGATGAGGGCTCACCAAGTTGCTCGGGCAGGTCTCGAACCCGCGGGCTCAGGCAATCCACTCACCTCGGCCTCCCAAAGCTCTGGGATTACAGGCTGAGCTACAAGCCCGGCCTCCTCCACTTCTTGAATATACCATTTCACCCAATTTCCTTGTCCACTATGGTGGAACCATCAGGATGCCAACACCCTAGCCAAAATTCCCAGCATGCATGGGTTCCTTGTTTTCTTCAAGACCACGATGACAGCAGCCTGAGTATACTAGCCAACCAAACAAACTCATAAAACCAATTAGTTATATTGATGAGCAGTGTTTATGGGTTCCTACAGATCAATTCATAAATATTATAAATTGCAACAATTTCTAAATAATGCCCTGTGACTAATGGCTCTGGTTGTAGTGAATTTTATCACTTTGTTGAGTACCTAATTGTCCTGAGCCTCACTGAGTATTTCTGTGACTTCCAACAACATGAAGATGATTCAGAGCCCAGCAGCTTCAAGGTCAAAGAACCCGCATTTCTAGCTTCTGAGGTGGGCGACAGGAATCCTGGTATTTCACTTTTAAAACTAACTAATGGTCCAGTTTTTTTTTTTTTTGTAACAAGTTAACTTTTAAAATCCCAGACATTTAACACAACAAAGGTTTTTGTTTTTGTTTTCTTATTCATGCTACACATCCAGCGTGGGTGGACAGAGGGCACTCCTCCATGTAGTCACTTGGGGACCCAGGCTGATAGAACATTGTCCATCACTGCAGAGGGGAATTGATAACTGCTGAGTTACCATGCCAACTTTCCTATGCTGCAGCCCAGAAGTGACATGTGTCAGCCCATGAGCCAGAATTAGTCACATGGATCCAATTAACTGCTGTTCTTAGAGAGCCTGCATTACAGCTTGTATCCTAGAAGGTGGGGATCAGACAAATTATTACATAAATAATAACAATAATAACTGAGTATAATCACTTAATAATAAAAAATAATAATTGAGGTAAAGCTACAAAGGGAGTTCAGGCTCTTGTGAGAGTATAAGCTTGGAGACCCAATGCCGCGTAGGAGGTCTGAGATGGCTTCCCTAGGGAAGGGCTAGTTCAGAAGGTGAAGAACACACAGATGCTGGTCAGGTGAAGAGAGAGAATGAGGCACCCAGTTGTCTCACAAAGACAGACCAAATCAAGCTACCTCCCAGTGTAGCTTGGGAGACAAGAAATATACAGAAAGCATAATAATACCATGTAGTCAACAACAATGACAGCCTACATGGTTGAGAATGTGCAGTGGCAAGCACTTTCTGTGTATTATCTCATGTAATCCAACCTCACAACAGATTTAGAAATGCGCTGCTCAGCAAGTATCTGGGAAAGACTCAACCTGTATGCGTGCCCGAAGTTCATGCTCTTTTCTTTTTCTTTTTCTTTTTTTTTTTTTGAGTCAGAGTAGTCTCATTCAGTCGTCCAGGCTGGAGTGCAGTGGCATGCTTACCACTCCCATAGCCTCAACCTGCTGGGCTCAGGTGATCCTTCTGCCTCAGCCTTCCAAGTAGCTGGAACCACAGGCATGTGCCACCATGCCTGGCTAATTTTTTGATTATTGTAGAGATGAGATCTCACCATGTTGCTCAGGCTGGTCTCAAATCCCTGAGCTCAGGCAATCCTCTTGCTTCCGCCTCCCAGAGTGCTGGGATTGCAGGCGTGAGCCACTGTGCCCAGCAAGTTTATGCACTTTACCACTATGTGCTACTCTCTTGGGAGGGATTGCTTAGTGACTGACTGGCTTAGCTCAGGAGCTTAGTAACTGCAGGGGTATAAGAGAAAGATCACTCGCTTTTAAGCTGATCTTCCTCTGTCTTGCCAGAGAGTCACTGAATCTGCCTGGACCTCAGTTCATCATTAAAATGAGAGTATTGGGCTGATCAGAGCTTCTCAAAATGTTGTAACATAGCAAAATATTTTTGAAAAGTGTAATCCAATATATAAAGCCAATAGGATTGTTGGTAGCCTGATGAGGATTCCCAAAACCTAACCATCCGCCCAAGTAGTACCTGGGTCCTCTTTGGGGAGCCTGGCATATGACAAATGCTCGATAAACTACTGGACCAACTAAGGTTACTTTTAGTCTTCAAGTATGTTGGGTGTTACCAGTGTTATGACTAGCTGTGGTTACTTGATGATAAGGTTGGGCTCCTTTTGTGGTGGGTAGAAAAATGCTCCTCTAAATATGTCATTTTCATCCTTGAAACTTGTGAATATGTTACCTGCCACAGCAAGACAGATGCTGCAGATAAGATAAAGTTAAGGATCTTGAGATGGGGAGGTTATACTGGATTACCTGGGTGAGCCCAGTGTAATCTCAAGGGTCCTCAAAAGAGTGCCAAATGAGTCAGAGCAGGAGATGTGAGGGTGCAAGCAGAGGTTAGAGGTAAGAGGTCAGAGAGAGAGCAACCGAAGATGGCGTACTGCTGGATTTGAAGATGAAGGAAGGAACCACCAGACAAAGAACGGAGGCAGTTTCCAGAAGAAACAGAGCTCTGCTGACACCTTGATTTTGTCCCGCATGACGACTCATTTTGGACCTCTGACTTCTAGAACTGTAAGATAATACATTTGAGTTTAAAGCCACGAAGTTGTGGCAATTTGTTTCAACAGCAGCAGAAAGCTCATAGGGACCCTGAAACAAGAATCTACCGCACACCGCATCTACACCACAAACTGCTTGTGTTCCCACTATTGGTCAGACCGTCAACTGTTGCTACCCCCCATTGAGGGCCACCGTGTGTCAGCCACTGTGCTTAGCATTTTGTTTCTCTGATCTCATTTGACACTGCAAGCAGCCCTGTGAATAGAGGCTGTCATGTCCATTTAGTGAAAATGGGATGGGGGGTGGTCGCTGGGGCTCTGAGAAGCTGCCTTACCAGCTCAAGGTCACACAGGTGGAAAGTGCGTGTGGGCAGGACTTTGAAGCAAATCCAAGTGTATATGGCTCTAAAACCTTCACTTTGCTCTTCTGCCTTCAGAAGACACCGTTTCCGGAGGGTACTGGGAAGGCATCCAGACCCCAAGCTTGCAAACAGTGCCTCATGCAAAGTCAGACTCCAAACCCACCCTAGCTGGTGTAGGACATCGGTGTCTTTGTGGGGGTTCTGGTGTGCGTGGAAGGAGAATGCACCATGTTTAATTGTATCCGAGCAGCGCATTCCTTGGGAAGCTCAATTTTCTTCCCTGAAAATAGAGAGGAACAAACCTCCCCACTGCTCCTTAAATTTCTTCTGGGACAATTACTGAATCCTTGTCTGTTCAATGTGCAGAGTTCTCCATTTGAAAGGAGGAGACAGAGAGAACAGAATGATTGCTCCTAGCTGGAGCACAGGGCCAGGGTTATCAGGAAATGAAGCAACCCGATTTGGTTCTTATGAGTGTGGGGTCTTGCTGTGTGAATAATCATGGAGTTTGGAAAATCAGCGACTGAACAAACAGATAAAATGAAAACATACCCAAAAGAAAAGTCACAATGCCCCTTTCCTAATGTGCTTTTCTAGTTTCTTTTAATATAATTTTAATATTTATCGAATGTGTCTGATGACAAAATTATAGGATGCTCATTATGGGAATGTTGGAAAATACAGAAAAGGATCAAGGGGGATAGTTTCCTTAAATCCCACCAACCAGACCAAATCATGGTCAACGTTTTAGGGTGTTTCTTTTCACTATGACTCTTGCCTTGAGATCATTCAATTTGGGGCCCATATTTTTTTCACTTAATTTTGTATATCATCGTGGATATTTTCCCGACATTATTAAATATCACTTTAAGTCAGAGGTAGACAGTGTAGAGGTAAAGAGCTTTGTCTCCAACAGATGCAGGTGGCTTGGAATCCCAGCCCCACCTCTTGCCAGCTGTGTGCCCACAGGGAAAGAATGGTTCTCAACTTGTATATCTCTCTGAGACAAGAATCTACCCCACACCATGAGTCTGCCTCCCTGCCCAGGGATATTTGGGACTGTCTGAAGATATTTTTGGTTGTCACGACTAAGTGTGGTGGGGGAGACTGCTACTGGCATCTGGTGGGTATAGGACAGAGATACTACTCAATACTCTACAATGCACAGATCAGCACCCACAACCCCACAACAAAGGATTATCTGATCCCAAGTGTCAAAAATCCAAGGTTAACTCTAACTTAACTTTCCTGAGCTTCAGTTTCTCCATCTGTTAAATGGGAATGACCTGTAACAGCCACAGACTGAGTGAGCAGCTTAAATGACGATTCCTTTAGTGCACTTGGCAGAGTATTAGACATGCACTAATACATTAATAATTTAAATATATCCTAGATCCTTATTTAGGCACAAGAGGTATAGAAAACAGTATATACACAATACTTGATTTTTACTTAGGGATGTGCTTAGGAATTTCAGGGACACAGGGAATAAAATATAGCCAGGCTTCACAAAAACTGGAACACAGAGATTGCTAGGAACAAAGCATTCCCATCTGTTTCCCAGGTGTACATGTTCTCTCTTCTTTGTTTTCTATATCTTCTTTCTCCAGTGACCTTCTCTGTCTATTCATGACTCACCATGGCTGCCAGCCCCAGTTCTATTTGACCTGATTATGCCATTGTCCATCACAAATGACAGAGAGAGAGAGAGAGAGAGAGAGAGAGAGAAAGAGAGGGCAATTTAAGATTCCAGGTCTGAACCACATCACCTCTTTGTCATGACTCTTTCCCTTTCTTTTCCTTCTCTTCCTCCTCCCTTCCTTTCTTCTAATGGATGCATATTCCACATAGTACCTTTTAGATTTAACAGTACACTAGGGGCCTGTTATTACATGACAACAAATGTAATTGTATATCATTACATCATTTTTTTGGAGTGGGGACAGAGTCCCACTCTGTCACCCAGGCTGGAGTGCAGAGGTGTGATCATAACTCACCCAGCCTCAAACTCCTGGGTGATCCTTCTGCCGCCCAAATAGCTAGGACTACAAGCGTGAGCCACTACACCTGGCTAATTTTAATAATTTTTTTTTGTAGAAACAGGTCTCATTATGTTGCCCAGGGTGGTCTCGAATTCCTGGCCTCAAGCAATCTTTCAGCCTCGGCCTTCCAAAGCGCTGGGATTACAGGCTGAGCCACGGTGCCCTGTCACATTATTTTAAATGACTGTTACCTCCTGGCACATTACACCAGGATTTATATAACAAATCCCCATCAGGTGGACATTTAGATTGCTTCCAGTCTTTCTTCATTATTTTAAAAAGAGTTTTGATGCGAATCCTTGCAGCTAATTCATCACTGAGATACATTTTTTAGAAGAGGCATTAGTGGTGAAAGGGTCTGCCCATTTAGGAGGTCTGATGCTTATGCACAGGCATGCTTTCTAAAAGAAGACACTGAGCATTGTGACTTCATTACCCAGAGCCAGAAAATTCTTCAGGGTTTGGACATTGCTGTTGGCCGCTGTTCCCACCATGCTGGCCTGCTATGGCCTTATCCCAAGCAGATGTTGCTACAAAGGTCAGCTCACTGAATCCCACCATGAGCCTGCCAGGTCCCTGCTGCTGGGTCTAGGGGCCAGGTGGAGCCAGATCCTTCCCAACAGGGAGGAACCAGAATACAGTTAGTTCCCAGCCTGGAACAATTAATCATCCACAGACAGACCTTGGTCCAGGGAAAATGGTTTACTTACAGTTCAGGACTTCTTTCAGCCCCAGGTACATTTTACAACTGTGTTTCCTCTTCTGTCCTCACACCTGGCCTCTCTTCTAAACGCTATCTGTATCATGAGCAGAAGGTCAAGTGCAACGCCTTGGATTTCTCCAGGTTTGAGATGTTCATGTGCTGGGTTGGCTTTTGCTTTTGTAGCTTTGGCTTTGTGGCTGGGAGGAAGGCGAAAAGCCCATGAGAGGTGAGCTGTGAAATGCTTTACCTACCCCACCCGGCTCCTGGAAGCTCCTGTGTAGCAGAAAGCTTTTAGTGGCGATGTGCCCAGACTTCAGAATAGCAGAGAGTGCTGATAACAGGTGGAAGGAGGTCTTCCCTTGGCAAAAGATCACCGTGTATCAGGTACGGTGTGCACAAGTGGGAGTGGTGGGTACTCTTAAAACCCGGACTTCTTCACCACTACAATGCATCTATGTAACCAAAAACTATTTGTACCCCCTAAAACTATTTAAATAAAGAAATGAGACTGGTAGAGTTTCCATAGAGAGTTCCCCTCCCCTAAGCAATCAATCAATCAATCAACCAACCAATCAATATTCACCAAGTGTATATTGAATGCTCATGCACCAGGCGCTGATTAGACACTGAGAATGCAGTTGTCTATGCTGCAGAGAAATTCCTCCTAGGAAGCAGACTCTGAGGCAGAGAAAAACAAGCAGCAGGTTTCTTAGGGAGAGTTCTTGGATGCTCTTGGAGCCAATCTGGTTGGTGGAAGGGACTGAAGCCGGACTGGGCAGAAGGGATGTTGAACTGTGATGCAATCTAGATGGAGGCCTCAGTCAACCTTCCAGGAAGTTCTGAAGCTGGGTGATCGTTTAGGAGCATTCCAGAGTGGGGGGTGAGAGGATCATGCCAGTCAGCCATTGGATACGGGCAGCCCTGGGAAGTAAACTTGGGTGAACAGCTCTCTCTTCAGCTGCAGCAATCCCTACAGGGGACTGAGAGCTGAGGGTGGCATGCACAGCACCCTTGGGGACATAAGTCCTCGAGTCCTGAAAAACCCAGGTGGGATAACGCTGAGCCCAATACGGCTCTCATGGAACTCATAACGTAATGAGCTGTAAGTGTCTTGGTTTGGATTCACTTCAAAGCAAGGTCTGAAGAAGGGCGTGGACATAGGAAGTTTATTCATGAGGTGAGTCCAGAAAGCAAGACCGAGAGAATGGGAAGAATGAGTCAGAAAAGGACAAAGAGATGATAGATGGTGATGATTGAGCAGGCTGATACTGAGGGCAATCCCTGAGGACCTGAGGAGTGTGCACTTCAGAATGATCCCCTGAAGGACAGGAGGTGAGAAATGTACTCGCTGAGTTCTGTGCCCCACTGGTCGAGGGTTGCTTTGGGGCCTGAACCCTTCTGTATTTATAGAATGCACCTGTGAAGCGTGAGTTTGTAGCTTTGAGGAAAGCATTGAGGCAGACAATGCTTGTGGGATGCTGACAGAGGGCATGGGCACTGTCCCCAAAGATGAGGCTGAAATCAGAGGTGGATCATGTGGTTTGGGCCCTCATTTCATCAGAAAAGTAGAGTCTGCAACAGAACTCATGAGGAAATTAATCTTGTATGTGATAAGTGCCCTTAAGGGGGTGTCTACTCTGGCACCATCCCTCAGTGGCCCTTTAAGGAAGACACCTACTTTAGAAAATTACATCCTCTCCTCTTAAAACTAACCAACCATCAACTAACCAAATAATATGTATTATACCAAGTGGTAGGCATTATACTAAAACTGACTGACAAACAAGTAATGTATTATACTGTCAGGCATTGTATAAAAACTAACTAACCAACGAACCAATCAACTAACTAATGTGTATTATACTAGTAAGTGTTGGGTATTAAACTACAATTGGCTTACTAACTAACCAATCAACTAACCAGCCAACCAATTAATGTGTATTATACTAAGTGCCAGACACTGTACTAAAACTAACTGACTGATGAACTAACCATCTAACCAACCAACCAACCAACCAATCAATGTGTATCATACTGAGTGCCAGTCATTGTGCCAGGAACTTCCGAGAGTTCTTTTTCTCTTTTCCTACTTTGCTCAAGCAGATAATCTTGGCTTCTACTTTGCTTCAGAGGTTGGGGTTATCACAACTGAATTCCTTCAGATGACCTCTCCATCTTTAAACGTGTCTTTACCACCATTTCTTCCATCTGTCCAGTCTTGGAGGGAGAAGGAATTCTTTCCTTCTAGAAGTGAACCCACCTCTGTCCTTCCTCACACCTCCAACCTTTCCAGGCTTCCCTCCAAGAATTCTCCCTTCTCTCTAGCATATTTGCTCTTTTCCTCTTCAAAGGTTCTTTTTTGCCTACAATCTTGTTCATCCATACATACTCTCAAAAAAGGAAAGAAAGAAAAGACACTTTTCTTGAATTGACTCCCCCTTTTGACTTCCTTATTCCCATTTTTCTTTTTCCTTTTCAACAAACATCCGCAGCCTCTCTTGCACTCCCACTCAACCCTACCCCTCACAAGTTTGCTTCCGTGCCCCCCCAACTCTACTAAATCTGAGCTTTTAAAGGCTTCTAAAGAGATCTTGAGAATATGATTCTCCATTCTCCTTGTCTTCATTTCTCCATTTTCTTCCTTCCTCCAGCATGCTCCATCTGCTGCTTCAAAATCCTTCCTTTCCCTAGTTTTTATGACACTGTTCTTCTATGGCTAGAACCTTTCTGTTTAATCTTTCTCTTCGAAAACTCACTTCTTCATCTCTCTTCCCTTTCTTTATTCACCTTTCTCTTCCAAAACTCACTTCTTCATCTGTCTTCCAAGATTAAGTGCTCTTCAAGGTTTAATTCTTATAACTCTCATCTTGTTGAGTAGAGTGGTGGCTCTCAAACTGGATTGAGACCTGGGGGGATTCAAGAAATACTGATGCCCACAGAGGATTTTTAGGACACGGAAGCTACCGTGTCATGACACTATAATGGCAGATAAATGTCATTATACGTTTGTTAAAATCACAGAATGTACTAACACAAAGAGTGTACTTTGGGTGATAATGATATGTCAGTCAATGTTGGTACATCAACGGTAACAAAGTTACCACTCTGGTGGGGGATGTTGGTGGTTGGAGAGGATGTGTGTGGGCAGGGGGAACAGGATGTATATGAGCACTTGCTGTACTTCATGCTCAGTTTTGCTTTGAACCTAAAACTGCTCTTAAAAATAAAATCTAAAAAGCCAGGCATGGTGGCTCATACCTGAAATCCTAGCCACTCTGGCGCCTGAGGCTGGAGGATTGCTTGAGTCCAGAAGTTCAAGACCAGTCTGGGCAAAGTAGCAAGACCCCATCTCCACAAAAATAATAAAACGTCTATGAATTAAAAAAATGCTGATGCCCAAGCCCCATGCCCAGAGATTCTGACTTAGTTGACCCAGGGTGGGCTCAGGGCATTTGTGTTATTTATTTATTTATTTTTGAGGCAGAGTATCACTCTGTTGCCCAGGCAGTGGAGTGCAATGGCATGCTCACGGCCACCGCAGCCTCTACCTGCTGGGTTCAGGTGATCCTTCTGCCTCAGCCTTCCAAGCAGCTGGAGCTACAGGCGTCCACCACCACACCGGGCTGACTTTTTGATTTATTGTAGAGACGAGGCCTTGCCATGTTGCTCAGGCTCAGGCAATCCTCTCACCTCCACCTCCCAAAGTGCTGGGATTACTGAGCCATTGCGCCTGGTTATTTATTTATTTATTTATTTATTTATAGTCAGGTCTCACTCTGTCACCCAGACTGGAGTGCAGCAGCGCGATCACAACTCACCGCACTGTTGTCCTCCTGGCCTCAAGCAATCCTTCTGCTTCAGCCTCCCGAGTAGCAGGGACTACAGGTGCATGCCACTCTTTGATTTTTTTGGTAGGAATGAGGTCTCCTTATGTTGCCCAGGCTGGGCTTGAACTCTTGGGCTCAAGCAACCCTCCCACCTTAGCCTCCCAAACTGCTGGGATTACAAGTGTGAGCCATGGTACCCAGTCCGCATTCAGGTTTTTTTTTTTTTAACTTTCCAGATGATTCTAAGGTGCAATCAGGGTTGGGAAATACTGAGGAAGACTATCTCCCTGAGGATCTTTTCTCTCTGTCAAGCGTCACTGATCACTTTTAAGTAGGACTCACCGCCCCGCCCTCCTCAGATTTAGCTTTCCAACTCTGCGTTTTCCCATGGCTCTCAACTTGACAACCTCTACTTGTACGGATGCATCGGAGATTCTATCAAACTCAGCATCTTTCTTGTTTTTTCCAGATGCTTTTTCAAGTGGTCCCTGTTTCTGCTCAGTGCACCCTTCCTGGGTGTGGCTATTCAGGCAGAAACCTCAGAGTCTCAGCATCAAGGATTCTTTGAGTTCTAATCTCCCACCTCTTCCCCAAAGCTGGCATCCCCCTTATGCTCACTCCCCCTATCTGCTTGAATCTGCCTCTTCAGGAAGCTCAGTCCTCAGCAAAGATCCTCTCCTTTCCAAGAACACCTTAATGGTTTCTTACTGCATTCATGTGAATTGTAGGAAAAAAATTAAAACTATAGGAAAGCATAAAAGAGAAAATAAAAGCCACCCACAATACCATCCCCTACCAGCTTCTCTTAATGTTTTGGTATATAAAAATAAATGTAAAAAAGAAAGACATTCCGTTGTGGTATTTTTGTGTGTCATTTTTCACTGAACATGACAGCATGAGTATTCCACCATCACAAACACTCTTCCAAATAATTTAAAATAATTTTTACCTTAAAAATAATTTTGTCTACAAAAGTAGTACGTGCTCATTGTATAAAAGTCAAACAAGGAGAAGCAGTGAGGTCCTCCCTCTTCCTTCCCACTTACCGTTTTTGTTGTTGATGGGGAAAGAATTTGATATTTCAAAGAGGGCATTTGTTGGCATTCTCTATGCTTATTTTCTGGATTGGGGCTTTTAAAAATTGAATTACATAATCTTTTCAGCACTCAAGGCATTTAGAGGTTTTAAGCTGATTCTTTGGGGCCATTCCGTCCCCTTCTGTCACCACCTCCCTGGGGCTAACTCTCTTAAGAATTCCAACATACTTTTGAGCAGCTAAGGCAGGTTTTCTTTTGAAGGGCAGTCTGAGGGTTGGAAAACTCTTCTTTACGTTGTTGAAAACTGCTTTCTGTCCTTTACTCTTGACTCCAGGCTTTCTTTATGGAGCTATTGAAAAACAAAGCAAAATAAAACATAAAAACAGACAAAAAAGCAAACAAAACAGAAACAAAAATCCAGACAGACAACCCTTTGTCTATTTTGACATGTCCACCCCTCTCGACTGAAGCCTGATCTTTGGCTGTCTTCAGAGGCAAGATATTTCCCTCTGAGCCTCAGTTTCTTCATCTGCGAAATGGGGATAAATAACAGTACCTACCTCACAGTGTTGCTGTAGGGATTACACGAGTAATACGTGTGAAGCCCTTCCGTCAGGTCTGGCATGTGCTGCCATCAAGTATCCATGGGTCTGGATTCTCCACAGAGAAAGGGAAGGTGGCAAGATTGTCAGGCTCTGGATAAAGAAAATGTGGTACGTATATACAATGGAATATTATGCAGCCATAAAGAAGAACAAATATATGGACTTCGCAGCAACTTGGATGGATTTGGAGTCAATCGTACTTAGTGATTTATCACAGAAACAAAGAACAGTACCATATGTTCTCACTCATAAGCGGACCTTGAACAATTATAACACTATAAGAAACCGTTTGGCAGTAATGGGAAACTGTCAGGGGAGGGGAGGTGGGATTGGTAGTTGAGGGAAACTGCTAGGGGAGGGAGGGGCATATTTCATCAACAAGGGTACCTGCATAATCTATGTTTGTATACCTAACCCTGAATTGTACCCCACATCTTTATAATTAAAAACAAAAACAAAAAAAGACTGTCAGGCTCTGAGACTCCCACGTGCAAAAACTCATCTGGGTGCAGGGACCTTGTATTTGCTTGCGCCTTTGATTTTGAACTCATTTCAGTGATGAATGTGGCACGTCTACCTGTGGCTGCAGGGCTCCGAAACGGAAATTGTGTGAATAGTAGGAAGCACCCTGGGGACAGACACAGGACCAGGGTGGGGGAAGCAGCCAGGGTTGCGGAGTGCAGACAGAGGGTGACAGAAGCAAGCGATTTCTGACCCGACGACTACTAGACCTGGCCCTCAGTAGCTGGGTGAATTTGGACAAGCTGTTTAAGCCTCATTTTCTCACCTGCAAAATGGGTTTGGTAATGGGAGGTGAGGAATAATATGCCCCTACCTCAAAATTATTCAGCTTTTATTTGGTGGCCCCCACCTTCCCACCCTTCGCCCTTCTGACAACACTATGAGGCACACATTAGCATCCCCATTCTACCGATGAGGACACTGAGGCACAGGAAGGTGAGCCACGTTCTCACCTCAACACACTGAGAAACTGGCACAGCTGAGACAAGGATCCAAGTGGGTTCCAGAATCTGGGCTCTTTCAGGCTGATTAAATGAATGTCAATAAGCCCACCACGTACTGAGTTTCTTATTTCGGTGCCACTTCTCTCCTTAAATCTGTTCAACAACCCTGATTGAATGACTGACCTCAAAACTCACCAAGGAGGGGTGCAAGCACTCTGTTCCCTCAGGTGGGAGCTTGCTTTGTTTAAGAGCAGGGGTTTGCCATGCAGGGCCTCCAAAATCTCCAAAAGGGAAGAAGGCACTGTGACCCAGGGGCCGAGGAATTGACCTGGAGACAATGGATGAAACCTGGGCTTTATTCAGGAACTTACATACAGGGAAAGTGGTCCAGGAGTGGCTGGCTGGACGGGAAAAAACTGCTCCCACTTGCAAAAGGCCCAAGGATTATACAGAATTTTCCATTGGGCAAAGTGCAGGGTTAAGTGTGAAAAGGGTGGGGTTTCTAGTGCGCAGGCACAGTGTGACAAGGGGCTTCTACGTATGTCACATGCCCATGGAATGGCGGTGAATTCTCCCTAGAGGTGGGCTTGTTAGTATTATGGTGAACTAATGGCATTGATCCAGGAGGGATCGGGGGACGGATTGCTTCCAGGAAGGATGCACGATGCACGGAACATTTATTATGCATAGCTGCAAGAAGGGGTCGGAGAACACTTCCACCATGGCCTCAGCATGACCTGCATGTCCAGGCTGGAGCCCGAGGGAAGAGGACATCCTAGAATGGTCACTGCCAGGACCACCCCCCAGGCTCCAACCTCCTGCTTGGGGCCATATCCAGGATGTGCTCATTTGTCAGAGTGTGGGGGAGGGCCTGGGGGGGGCGCTCAGTGTGGTGGCTTACGCCTGTAATCCCAGCACTTTGGGAGGCCAAGGCAGGAGGTTTGCTTGAGCCTAGTAGTTTGAAAACATAGTGAGACCTCATCTCTACAAAAAAATTAGCTGGGCATGGTGGCTTGTGACTGTAATCCCAGTTACTGGGGGCTGAGGTGGGAGGATCACTTGTGCCCAAGGAGTTGGAGGCTGCAGTGAGCAGTGATCATGCCCCTGTACTCCCCCTGCACGTTAGATTCCTGCAGGGAACTTGTTAAAAAGAACAATGCCAGGTCTCACACCAGAGTTTCTAATTCCGTTACTCTGGGGGGTTTTTACAAGTACCCTGGATGATTCTGGCTGCAGGCAGGGGTGAGAAGCTTGGCCTGGAGAGGTTTTACCCCACTCCGGGCATGGTTCTCAGCCTCTGTGTATTGGAACCATCCGGGAACTTCTAGGTTTTGAGGTCGTTGGTTTGAGATGGGACTTGGGCATCTGCTTTGCTCACTGGGCTAATGAATGCCTGTTTGGCCTTACTAGGTGCCAGACACTGTGTTAACTCATTGAATCCTGGAGTGACCAACTCATCCGGGTTTGCTTGTAATTTTCCACCCCAAGACCTTAGGTCAGATGTGGAGAGACCAGGATGGTTGGTCACCCTATCAAATCCTTCCCTAAACTTACGTTTCTTATTGACCTCATTTGCTTATTTTACAGCAAATTTCTTAGGATAGTTCTACTGTTAAACCCATGTTTAACATAGAGAAATGAAGACTCGGAGAGTATTGATTGCACAGTTAGTCAACTATGGTTACAAAATACCTCCATAACCATAACTTTGTAGGATTAGGGGGGATTTTTTCCTGGTCTCCACTTTACAGGCAGGGAGAATGAGGTTCACAGGGATTAATGGCTTTTCCATGGTCAGTGGCCACTGCATGAGATGGGAAATCTGATCTTCTGACTCCAAGTTCACTGTGTGGCTTCTGTTAGGCTGTGTGGGAGGACAACAAAATGTCCCCTTGCAGAGGATTGAGGTTCACTGACTTTGACATGCTTTGTGTCTGTCAGCAGAACGTGGGCGGCCTCCCAGCCTTCCCTCCTTTGGGAGCCGAGTCTCGCTGTGACCCTTTTTCCCAGGGGCGTTGAGAGTTGCGTGTTAGAAAAGGCCAAGAAGATTATAGGCAGTGGGTGCTGTTCATTTAGAACATCTGCCCTCGGGTCCCCAAGGCCAGCTCCATCCAAGGACATATACCAAGGCACTGTCAGACTCCAAAAACAGCTACTTGCCCTCTGGGGAGAGATCTAGACAGGGTTGATCAGGCTGGTGAAATGTCAGGTGTGGAGTAACGGGGGGCTTGTGGGCAGGCTTGTACAAAGGAGTCTTCTGGCAGAATCTGGTGTTCTTGGGATGGATGTGAGGAGTGAAATGTGAGCTTAGAGATGGCCTGGTTTCTCAATTCAAGGCAGCCAGATTTTTTTCTTTTAAGCTCCAGGAGAGTGACCAGCTGGGTGCCAGCAGTTCAACAGCCTGCTATGTGAGAAGATTTGCATATGTGAAACATCAGTGCAAGGATTCTTATTGTACATGAGCTGACTTTAGGAGGTACAAGGACACACTTTAAAAATGTTAATTTTAGGCTGGGCTTGGTGGCTCAGCCTGTAAGCCCAGCACTTTGGGAGGTGGAGGCGAGTGAATTGCCTGAGCCTGCGGGTTCAAGACCAGCCTGGGCAACTTGGCCAGAGCTCATCTCTACAATAAATCAAAAATTAGCCGGGCGTGGTGGTGCATGCCTGTAGTTCTGGCTACTTGGAAGGCTGAGGTGGAAGGATCGCCGGAGCCCAGCAGGTTGACTCTGGGGTGGCTGTGAGTGTGCCACTGCACTCCAGCCTGGGCATCAGAGTGAGACTCCAACTCAAAAAATAAATAAATGAAAATGTTAATTTTGGCTGGGCTCTGTGGCTCACACCTTTGAGAGGCCGGGGCTGGAGGACTGCTTGAGCCCAGTAGTTTGAGACCAGCCTAGGCAACATAGCAAGAGCCCTGTCTCTACAAAAAATTAGCCAGGCATGGTGGCATGTGCCTGTAGTCCCAGCTACTCAGGAGGCTGAGGCAGAGGATCGTCTGAGTCCAGCCTGAGTGACAAAGTGAGACTCTGACTAAAAAAAAAAAAAAAGTTAATTTTCCTGTAGTTGTGTCAATATAATTAGGGGACTACATTTAAACTATGAACTAAATGGGGCTTCCATGAGGGCAGGGACTTTGGTCTATTTTGTTCACTGAGATAGCTTCATACCTAGGACAGTGCTTGGCGTATAGTAGGTGCCCAATCTATGTGTGAATGACTCTCCCTGCACATGTGTGGATTTATCAGAATGTGGGGTTTGCGGGGTTTTTTTGTTTTGTTTTGTTTTGTTTGAGTCGGGGTATCCCAGACTGGAGAGCAGTGGCATGATCACAGTTTACTGCAGCCTCAACTTCCTGGGCTCAAGAAATGCTCCTGCCTTGGCCTTCCAAAGTGCTAGGATTACAGACGTGAGCCACCGTGGCTGGCCTGTTTTTTGTTTGTTTTACATTGGGGTCTCACTCTGTGGCCGGGGCTGGAGTGCAGTATCACTATCACAGCTCACTACAGCTGTGATCTCTTAGGTTCAACAATCCTCCTGCCTCAGCCCAGCTGATTATTATTATTATTTTTTACTTTTTTGTAGAGATGAGGTCTCACTATGTTTCCCAGGCTGATCTTGAACTCCTGGGCTTCAGCGAACTTCCCACCTCTACTCCCCAAAGTGCTGGGATTACAGGCCACTGCTTCCAGCCTTGAAAATGGTATTTGAATTTAAGTTTATAGGATGGAGGGAACTTAGTCAGAAATAAATAAACGAGATTGTAGGGGAATGGCGGTGGAGGGGCTGCGATCCAGGTGGAAAAAACAGCCTAAGCAAAGGCTCAGAGCTAGGATAAACATGGCCCACACAATATTGGCTAACATTCACTGCAAGCTTACTAGAGTGTCTTACTACCGGGCATGCTGCTAAGCATTTTCATGTATGAATTAACTAAAGCCTCATAATCACATTTGTAATATCGCCCCATGACAGATGGGGAAACCGAGGCCCGGAGCAGTGAAGTACCTTGCCCAAGGAAAGGCTGTAGCCCTAACTTGGGCTGCTTTCCAGAGTCCTGCGAGGCTATGGGGTCTGAGGCCCGCATGGGGGTCTGCGGCAGGTGGAGCATGTGTCCTGGCCTATCCAAGCCTGCTGCTGCCTCCGCTTGGGTGGTGAAAGCCTGGTGTTCCTTTTGCTCTCTGGCCAGCAGGAGCCCGCAGGAGCCAGATTTAACCCAGACGCCGTTTTTGCAGGTTTCCATTTTTAGCTCCCTGGACTGGAGCTCTGTGTTCAATGCACTGTAAACCTCCATGTCAGTTTGATTATACGAGAGGCGTGTGTGGGCCCCCGCTCTCTCGTTTCCATGTCTAATAATAACCTTCCAGATTCTCTCGCTTCTTTTCTTCCAAGGCCCTTGGAGCGTTTTGTATGCAATATCCCATTTAAGCTTCCAGTTCTCCAGGGAGGCAGCTGGTGGCTATTATGTGAAAGGGCTTCCGGGATTACTCAGTTCTTTTCTAACGGGAAGGGTTACAGTCACCTCTGTCTTAAATATGAGAAAAATGGAGTCACCAGAGAGTGGAGGGATGTGCTCAAGGGAGCTGGTGTTTCATGAATGCCTACTATGTGCACCTTATCTTACCAACTCTGGGAGGTGCATCTGTAAACTGTCCTTTTTAATGGATGACATGAAAGGCTCAGAGAGACTGACTTGTTCAAGGTCACATAGCTCATAAGTGACGGACTGTGAATTTGACCCTGGATTTACCTTCAAGGTCTTTGGTTTTGCCATTGTATCATTAAGTAGGATGCTCCAGAAAGAGGCACAGTCAGATCTTAATTCTCTTGGCCCCCAGGCCAAGCCAGTCTTTGTTTCTTTTCTTAGATTTTTTTTTTTTTGAGTTGGAGTGTCACTCTGTCACCCAGGCTGGAGTGCAGTGGCATGCTCATGGCTACTGCAGCCTTGACCTGCTAGGCTCAGGCAATCCTTCTGCTTCAGCCTTCCAAGTAGCTGGGACTACAGGTGTGCGCCACCATGCCCGGCTAATTTTTTTGATTTATTGTAGAGATGAGGTCTTGCCATGTTGCCCAGGCTGGTCTTGAGCCTATTGGCTCAGGCAGTCCTCTCGCCTCAGCCTCCCAAAGTGCTGGGATTACAGGTGTGAGCCACCGCACTTGACTCTTTTCTTAGATATTTACATGAGGAGATTACAGATTGGAAGGATTATTTCTCATCAGTCATGACCATTTCTTACCCTCTAAACAATATTGAGAGTGGGAAGTTGCTTGTTTTCTTTCTATCCCCATCATTCATTTATTCAACCATTCATTCATTCAGCAAACATTCACTGCTCTCTCTCCTGTGCTAGGTACTCTGGACATGCATGGGATAAATACTCAGAGTCTTTTTTGTCCAGGGCCTTGCTAAAGCCCCTGTGGGATCTGGAACAAGCGACTTTACCTCTTTGAACCCCAGTGTCCTCATCTGTAGAATGAGGATAATAATGGCTTCTATTTCATAGAACCATTGTGAGATAAGAATATGTGGGTAGCAAAAATATTTGAAAGCGAAGGAATGGATCAGTCTTCAGAGCAGACTTGAAGTCACTATGAGGAGTGTATAGGGAAATGTTTTTGGGCAGAAGGATGTGCCTAGTTCAATGTTGCTGGCATAGTTCTATGAGGGTGGTGACCTCTACTGTTTGGCTGGCCAACTAGTGGATAGTATCCATGTCCTACACATTGGCTGTCTTGGGGAGGTTGGAACGTTGAGTCAATTCAAATGAAAAAAGCACTGATGGAGCACTTACTTGGTGTAGAGAGGCTATGGTGACAGACATGCCTGGATTCAAGTCCCAGCTCTGAGGCATGACAACTGTGTGACTTTGAGACAGCTATTGCACCTTCCTGAGTCTCCATTTCTGCTGCTGTCAATGGAGAATGGAAATGTCTGCAGGGTTCTTTTGAAGATTAGACGTGATATATAGACAGTACTTAGCATAGTGCCTTGTACCCATGAGAGCCCAGTAAGTGAAAGTTATTGCTATGCTTATGGGGTGCTGATTAAGATTCTGAAGTATCCAAAAAAAGCCCTTAAAATAAGAGGGTTAGGTCCAGGTATAGCTGGATCCAAGTGCTCATATGATGTCATGACTTGGTCCCACTCTATAACTCTCTCATCTCTGCTATCATTCATGTTGGCTTCATGAATGATAGATCCTCTCCTCTCCTACTGCTGGCCAGTAAGATCCTCTCCTACTGCTGGCCAGATGGTCTTAACATCTCAGGTACTACTCCTAAATCAAATGAACAATTTCTTTTTCCTTATAGTTACAGCCAAATCTATGGGCATGAGTCCCATTGGACCGTCTTGGGTCATGCACCCATCATTGAACCAATCACTGAAGCCACGAGTGAATGAAATAAATTGATTGGCCAGATCTGGACATGTCTATCCCTCAAGATGGGGCATGGGGTTATCAGCTTTAAACAAAACACAGGGACTAGGAATGGGAGTGGGCAGTTTCCCCAAAGGAAAAGCTAGGTTCTGCTGCTAGAAGAAAGGAAGTGGATTCTGGACAGGTGTGTTAGGCTGGGTTCTCCCATAAGCGGATTAGAGATGAGGAATTGCATGCAAGTAGTTTAATGATTAAGAAATGCTTATGGGAGAAACTGGTGGGAGTGGGGAGGCAGGATAAAGAAGGAGGAAGCCAAGTCAGAGTGTGGTTTCAGGTGCAGTTCTAGCCTCAACCTGATCCCGTGGGGAGCTCTGGAATAGAAATCAGACCTCAGAGTGTGTCTCACTTCCAGGCAAGGGAACTTGGTGTGTGTACCCAATCACTAGTCATTGGCAATGGGCTTCTCTGGGTATACACATTCCCTGAGACTTCTGGGTCTCTGAATGGGCAACGCAGCTCAGTAGTCTAAGGACAGTGCTCTGAAGAAGGTCACACATGTGAAGTTTTAGTAGCAAAGCACATAGAAGCTCAGGGAGGTACAGAAGTGGTAAAAAGGGTTCCAGGGATCTGGAGGGGACACTGGTATTGCCTTCTAGTGGGGAAGGTCACATCCTTTTGGAACAAAAAGAGATGAAGGAGGAGGGAAGGAACCAGTGAGGAGAAGGGGCAGATGAGATGGTCTTTTGTCCTCATCAGATTGAGGAGCGGGAACCAAGAAGCATGGCACCATCCCCTACCTCCACTGTCCCTCTGCCGCTGACAATACCCATCACCACCATGTCCCTCGCGATCCTCAGTAACATGCTGAGACCTCACTGTCCAGAGACAAGTGAGGAGGTGATTCAGCAAAGGACTGGCAGCAGGGATGCAAAAGGAGCTGCTCAGCGCCTTGCTAGACGGATGAGGTTGGCACGCGGTCACTGGGCCACGGGAGCCCGGGGTACTTGCCCACGCTAAGGCTGACCCTCCAGGCTGACATCTGGAAGTTCAGATGTCTCTAACTGCCTCCTCCCTACCCACCTCTCACACTTCCAGTGGCTTCTCTATCTATCACGAGCAGCTATCCTCTTCCTGTACCGGCTTTCATCTGTCCCCGTCTTCTCCAAGCCATCTGGCACTGGAGCTTTCTGCAGGAGGAGGGAGAGGAAGCAAGTCAACGCGTCAGGCCAAGTCCGCAGTTCCGTTCTCGGTGTCATGGCTGCTTGCTCCACTAATCGTTCTGAGGGTAATGAGGTGGTTCAGGCCAGGGATGATAAAATAGCAAGTCATTTTTTGAGCCCTGGCTCTGTGCTAAGTGCTCTACAAGCATTAGCTCATGCCTCCACATCCAGCAGTCACAGAAACCAGCATACTAGGGCTCTTTTAGTTACAAGTAGTAGAAACCCAAGCCAAAATGGTTCCTGGGGAAAAAAGATGTTTTGGCTCACAAAACGGCAAGTCCAGGGGAAAGAGAGGTTCTCTTTCCCAGTGGTTCCATGTTTAAATCACGCCATCAGTCTTTTCCTACCTTTCTATTCTGCTTTCTTCTGTGTTGGCTTCTCTGTCCCCCTTCCTTCAGTGACATTGGCCTCTAGCAGTTACAGGGGTGCCTGTGACTGGCTCAACAAATCTACTGGGAAGAGAGGTTCTCTTTCTTAGTGGTTCATACCCTGTGTCTCCAACTTGAATCTTTGTCAATTCTGAACCAATCACCGTGACTGGGTGTACAATACTCTGGCCAAGCCTCAGTCATGTGCCCACATCTGGAGCTGGGGGGAAGTTAGAAACACATGGACTGAGGATGGAGGAGTGGTGATTCCCCAAAGGAAAAATCTGCATATTCTTGCCAGTAGAGGGGGACCGAGTCATGGGAAGGAGGGATAAAAGATGAGAGATCACCAGGAGTTTGTGTTATTATTATTCTTCATCTGCAGATTTAAAAAAACGAAGGCTAAAATAATAATAAAATAATTTTCTTAAGGCCACACAGCTAATAAGTAATGAAGTAGTGATTGGAAACCATGTAAGTCTGGTTCCAGGGTCTGAGCTCTTGACACATCAACCAAGGGTGCTGCTTTGATGAGACAAAATGTGGTTCTATTCTGGGGGTCTCTGAAGTGCTGCAGAATTGTCTGTATCAATAAATACTGATCCATTTATTGGAGATGAGTCTTGGGTCAGGAGTCAGAGGCATGGGCTCTACTTCTGGGCTGCCAGTTATTAAATATATGACCTTGGGCAAGAAATGTAATTTTGAAGCTTGTTTTCTTCCTCTATGTGCAGGGCAGAATGGTGTCCCCTGTATCTCACAGGGCAGCTAATTGGGTGTGAAAACATTTCTGCATCTGATGTTCAATTGTTTGGCCTGACTTCTCCTCCAAGTCGAGTTAGATGTCCCCTTGCACCCCCAGTGTTACTGCAATGATATATGAATGAGTCTATTTTCTCCTAAGGTTATGGAAAGACTTCATTCATTATTTCAATAAAGATTGTGAATACCATACCTATGGGCTAGACACTGTATATGTACTGGTTGATTCATCTGATGCCTGGTCTTCTTCTCTTCCTTCCAATTCAATGATGAGTGATGCTCTTGAGGACCTCATGTCTTCTGCTTCTGGCTACTTTTAACCAAACCCCTAGGGATGTGTCCCGATCTTCATGGTATAACTGAAAAAAATCACAATGTGGAATTTAGGAAAATAAACTTAAAACTTCTGGAATTAGGAGAGAATTGGCAACATCAATAAAAGACTGGCAGGAAGACAATCTCACTTATAGGCTTTCAGTGAAGCTTGCTGGCTTAGACAGCTTTGGGGAATAGAGTTGTTGGGAGCCTCAGCGGGGTTCATATCCCTGGCTGGGCACATCCCTCAGCTAGGACCTAGGGCTCTTTTGCAAAATTGTCCTGAAATGTTGCATGTTCTCACATACATGCTTTTTTGACTTCAGCCAGCCCAGCTCTAGGGCTTGATGTCATCTATGCCAGTGTGGTTGTATGGAAGAGCAAGAGGAACGCTGATTCGGAGGTCAGGGATCATGTGTTCTGGTCTAGCACTGCTGCTTTCTCGTTGTGTAACCTCAGGCAAGTGTTTTCCTTTCTCTGGGCCCCAATCTGCATCTGATCCTCAGATATTCTATCTCTGTAACATAATCAACATTTGTAAAATAATCAACATAGCTTCTGGCATGGTTGGATCCAGAAACTCACTCCATTTATTGATGTTTACTATGACATTTATTGATGCTTACTATGACTGGTATTTATTGGTGTCTATGTGCAAGACACTATGCTAGGTTCTTTACAGTAACTTTATGATCTATGCACTATTATCAGCCCCTATTACAGATGAGACAATGGAGACACAGCAAAGTTTACATTCCCATCCAAAGCCATGCACCTAAGTTCTTAATGACTAAGCTATAACTGCCTGGACCAAAGAGGGAGTTAGGACAGGTGAGCTCCAAGCCCCCTCTACTCAACCCCTGCCCCCCAGAAAAGGGAATGAACTTGCTCTATGACTGACTATATTTACTTGGTTGTGATGTCAGTGTTCTTTTTAATGGATATTTTTTTAAAATTACAAGTTATACAAGTAGTAAAGTATATTTAATGCAGTTCCTGCCTAACATCCATACCCCTTTTCTCTGGCTGTAGAACCTCTATTTTCCATGGGTGAAACACCTGTCTACCCCCTTAGTCTTTGGCATTCTGAATGGGCTGATCCCCCTCCAAATCCCAACCAGATCTAGGAAATAAAGGGTGACTCAGGTCTGACCAGTGAGAGCACTCCTCCCTCCCTCTGGCTCTCAGCTATTGGTGCAGAAGTGAGCATGAAACCCAAGGCAGACCAACTCATCTGAAGCTATTGAGAAAGAGGAACTCCTTTTGCACTGGAAGCTTCTGAGCTGGTAGAATATAAACCTGAGTTGCTGGGGCCATCTTGTCACCACACCAGAAAAGCCTGTCCAAGAATGGAGTCCCAAGCTAGGAGGAACAGAATCTTGTTACAGTTACAGTAGAGTGAATTTCTGGATCTGATCATGCCAGAAGCTAGTTTTACGATAGTGTTTTCTATTCTATGCACCAATAAATTGTCTTTCTTGCTCAAGTCAGTTTGAGTTGCATTTTATGTCACTTTCAATGAAGATAGGGGAAAAGTACTCCAGATAGAGGGAGGAGACCCAGGTGAAGAGTGGTGACAGATGAAGCAGGAGGTTTTGCCTGGCCTCAAGCCATGTAGGGTCTTGTGGTGATGGTAAAGGATGTGGGCTTCTGCCATTGGGTGGTGATTTTTGTCTCACCAATTGATATATGCTCTCCTTCACACCCCTTATCCCAACTGAGAATCACTGATTGAGGTATATGTGTGTGTGTTAGTAGGCAATCTTCTGCTAAGCTAAGAGGCAGTATGGTCACGCGGTTAAGTGCCTGGCTTTGGATGATCAGTGGGTTTGCTTTGGTCCTAGTCACAGCTCTAACACTTAATGTCTGCATAAAGCATTATTCATACCTTCACTCAACTGATATTTATTGAGTATATTCATACCTTCACTCAACTGATATTTATTGAGTGTCTTCTTGAGTCTAGTCACTGGAGAATACCACTGTGAATAAAAGGGACAAAATCCCTCGCCTTATGGGGGCACACTAAACAACTAAATAACTTGTATAGTTATGTCAGGAGAATGATAGATACTAAAGGGAAAATTAAGGCAAGTAGAGACCAGAGAGTGCTGGGCAGGCATGGGTGGTGATGGTGGTGGAGGGTGGGTTGTACTTTAAATAAGGTGGTCGGGGAAGGTCTTTCTGTGAAGGAGACATTTCAACAGAGAGCTGAAGAAAGTGAGGTCATTTACCTTAAGCCCATTGTTTACTTCTCTGAACCTTCCCACATTCCATTGAATCTAAGATGCCATTGATAATTGTAAGATGTGAATTTATATCTAGTTGCTCTAAGAAAGAAAACATGTAGCCAATTGGGCTATTTCACAATGCTGTCTTAAACCGTATGATGTTTATTTTATACTTATTGAAAGAGGTCTTTTAGACTTATTTAGTTATGGTTATTATATATTATTCCTGCACATTCATAAAAAAAGGTAGAAAAAACAAATTGGTTAAGACATTCCTAAATCCACTGTGTGTTTAGAACTCATCTCTTTTGAATAATTTGTGACTCAGTTATCATCAAAGTCCATGCCTTCCCACCAAACAATATCATCCCCTGTGCCTACCATGACCTTACATTGTGTCAGCTTAGCTATGTTGGAATAGCACTTCCTAGAATTGCTTTCCCTCTGTGATTCTGAGCTAGGCTCAGAAATTTGAGTGAGAGCTGAAATGCTGAAGTGAGCAGCTGCCATGTATGTGTTCAGAAGGTTGAGTGCAGGGTCAAGTGCGACTGTGACTCACACACATCATTGTGGATCTGCCGACTCACCTTGATGGTGTGAGGCAGCAGCCAGACCCGCGGTTCCTGCAGCTGTTTCTCGATCTTCTCCTGGGCCAGATATGTGTTTAGCTCCATGGTAAAGGCTTCCAGCTTCTCCTGGAGGTCACCTGTGTCACTGAAGTTAGAAGCTTGGAGGTGATGAGGGACAGATAGGGGTTTTTGTGCATCTTCATGGGTTCCAGTTTGTCTTTGCTTTTTCCCACTTTATGTCCGTCTTTTCTTCTGGATCACCTGCCCTGCTGTCTTCAAGTCCAGCACCACATCCAGAAAAGAAATTTCACATGTACCTCATAAGTGCGTACAAATTTAAAAAGCTATATGTACACTGTTTAGGCATTCCCCAACTTGTATGAGATAAAATCCATACAATAAATCTCTTATTCTGCATCACTCCTCGTGGTTCTGATTCTCTGATTGAATCCAGACTAAGTCATATTTTGGTGCCTGGAAGTGGGGGGCCGCCGTAAATATGTGGATGATGAACTAAAGATAGGCCTTGGAGAGTCTGTTAGTAGAAGTCTGTTGGTGAGGGCTTAGAGAAGAGTTAGGAAATGCTATCATAAGTGAAGGAGCTGTGGCCGGGCATGGTGGCTCACGCTTATAATCCCAGCACTTTGGGAGGTGGAGGTGAGAGGATTGCCTGAGCCCACAGGTTCAAGACCAGCCTGGGCAACTTGGTGAGACCTCTTCTTTACAGTAAATAAAAAAATTAGCCGGGCGTGGTGGCATGTGCCTGTAGTTCCAGCAACCTGGAAGGCTGAGGCGGAAGGATCGCCTGAGCTCAGCAGGTTGAGGCTGTGGTGGGCGTGAGTGTGCCACCGCCTGGGTGACAGAGTGAGACTCCAACTCAGGAAAAAAAAAAAAGTGGAGGAGCCATTGTTTTGTTAAGCACTGGCCAGGCCATGTGTTCCTTGAGCTGTGTGTTCTTAGCTTTGGCCCCTCTCCTACCTTGGGGAGGTGAATCTCTCTCTCTCTCTCTAATTTTCTTTCTAAATAAACGATATATATTTTTTAATTACAAAATTAGAGCAAAGGGGATCTTTGTTCTGCAATGGTGGAAAGTGTAAAAACAATATTGCCTATGGCAATATGGAAAGCAGAAAATGTGCCTAATGAATCAGTGGATTTAGCTAAGGAAACTTCTAGGAAGAATGTTGAAAGTGTCAACTGGTTGCTTATAACTATATATGGTAAGATCAGCTTAGATAACGTAGCAAGACCTTGACTACAAAAATTTAAAAAAAAATTAGCTGGGCATGATGGTGTGTGCCTGTAGTCTCAGCTACTTGGGAGGCTGAGGTGGGAGATGGCTTGAGTCTAGGAGATTGAGGCTGCAGAGAGCCATGATTGTGCCACTGCACTTCAGCCTGGGCAACACAGTGAGACCCCCAACTCAAAAACAAACAAACAAAAAGCAAAAATAACCCTAACACTATATATGGTAAGATCAAAGATATAGATAAATGATTTTAAAAGGAACAGTTTAATTTTCTTCTTCTTTTTTTAAGTCAGAGTCTCACTTTATTGCCCTGCTGGGCTCAGGTGATTCTTCTGCCTCAGCCTTCTAAGTAGCTGGAACTACATGCATGAGCCACCATGCCCAGTGAAGAACAGTTTAATTTTCAAAAAAAAATTGGAAAAAATACAAAGAAACCAGGGCTTACTGGATTTATAGATGACAATTCTCAAATTAAAGAGAGCCTCAGGCCAAAGATCAAATCCAGAGTGAGAGTATAAGACCCATTGTCGAGACTCAGAAAGATCAGAGTACCTTCTGGAAAGTCAAAAGGCCCTTTGAAATCTTGAGAGTATGTCTTATAAATCCTCTCTTTTGAACAATAGAGTATCTAAAATACTTAAAGATATTGCCCCTTGGCAGTCTTGTAGACAGCAGGTAAGAAAATATTTATCTTGAATGTATTTGTAGCTGTGATTTTGTACAATGGAGTGATTCAATAAGATTAATAGGAAACCCAAAACATTTTGAAGATAATCATACCTGTGGAAACACCATCAATTTAGACTAAATGGTACAGAGACAGTATAAAGTATAAGGAGGTGTTTGAATCTCCAAACTACTTTAGGCAGGAAGCAGGCTAAAAAAACTACTCAGCTGCAAACACTAGATATTTCTTATGGAAAAGGGATGATGATTCAGAAGACAGAGACAAGAGCCCAGGGTATAGAGCCAAAAACTATGGAGAATCATTCCCAGGCAGCTGAATTGAGCCCTGACCAAGGCACTGGCAACATATGCCCAACTGGATTTCAAAATTGCTATGGGCCATTGAGTACCTCTCACTTCACTCCTTTAAAAATGACCAGTATTCTTGCCTCATCATTGTAGACTGGGCTAGTTAGGGGGAAATACATTGCCACTTGGATCACGGGTCTTCAGATCAAGGGAAGCATACTCAAGGAGCTGTACTTGTGGAGTTTCAGCTGAGGAGCCTGACCTACACCTGGACTTGATTTAGACAACAGGATCCTGAAAGAGCTTGATCCTGTTATAGATGATATTTACAGGGGTTCTTGGGGGGTTGGAGATGAGTATTTGTTGCTTGTAGGATGGATGTATATAATTTGTGCCACAAGCACAAACTATAGTGGTTTTAAAACATATCCACACACTCCTCTAGCCAAGAGGTGGAGTTTGTATTTTCTGTCCTTCCAAATGGGCCCTTGTGAATAGAATGCAAGGAAGATGACACTGTATAACTTTCAAGACTAGGTTAGAAGAGAAGAGTGATGCAACCCCTTCCAGTTGCTTTTAGGACACTTACTCTGGGAGTTTTCAGCCACGGTGTAAGCAGTATGCTATCCTGAAGGGACCACATAGACCAGATAAAGAAGAGATGTTCAAAGAACCCCAGCTGTTTCAGCACTCAGTTGTCTGAGTCTCCCCAGCCCAGGCATCAGATAAATGAGTGACGAAGCCTTTAAGATGACCCAAACCCCAGCCACAATGATTGCCACTGCATGAGAGACCCCAAGCAAAAGCTGCCTGACTGAGCCTTGTCAACCCAGAGTCAGGAGCAAAATAAATGACTGCTGTTGTTTTAAGCCACTGATGGGGGGAAGGTTTCTTAGGCAGCAATGTACAACCAGATCATGTTATCAAAAGCATTGTTGATGCAGTAGTTTTTGAGATGAGGCTCTACCATTGACTCCAGGGTTTGCATTCAAGCCTTAGGAAGCAGTGGCTGCCAGCACAGAAGCATATTATTGCATCGACTCTGCATAAAGTAGCGAATGCTGGTAGTGAGTTGGAGTTCAGGCATAGAAACCCCAGGAAAAGGAATTGAGAGCCAGAGCAGAAAGAAGAGACCTGAGGAAATGGCTTAGCAAATGCAGTGCCAGGACCTTATGAAAGGCAATGCGTCAGACCTGTCTTGGTTACTCGAGTGAAAAAATCAAATTAAACTTTGCATCCAGGAGTGAGACTGCTACAGCTAGGAAACGATGTCAGCTTCATGGAGGAAGACTGCTGTGCTCCCTAAGCCCCCGGAAAGCCAGGAATGGCCAGAGAGGCCCGTTGTGTTCTCCTGGGGCCAGTCTCTCTTCAGGACGTGGTGTTTAAATATCTCAGGTGGTTCCATGTGATAACAGCTGTCCCTTTATCTTTGAATGAAGCCCCGTTCTCCTAGAGGACAGGCCTTGTTTATTCCAGGTCTCCTTGTTCCTCAGAGAGTCAAGAGAGATGGAGAACAAGAGAGTTGCAGGAAAAGCAAGCAAAGGAAGATTGTGATTAAAACTTTTAAAATTAAGTTTGTAGCTGCAGGATGCTTTGATTACGTGAAACCTTAACAGAGATTTAAAGGAATTCCTTGATACAACAACGTTGGAGAGCTTTTCGGCAACATCTAACAAAGCTAAAGAAACTTGGGTATTTTATGTGACCCAGCAATTCCACTAGTTGGGATATCCCTAAAGAACTAACTGCTTCTCAAACTCTAATGGGCAGAAGAGGAACCTGGGGATCTTATTAAAATGTAGATTTTGGTCCAGAAGGCCTGAGATGGGGCCAGAGATTCTACATTTCTAACCAGCTCCCAGGTGATACTGATGCTGCTGCTTCTCTGATCACACTTTGAATAGCGAGGCCCTAGAGAACTATTTTCTAAACTGTTTCTTTTGGCTGTGAGTGCCAGTAAGAAATATATTCTACATTGCAATCCAGGACATACTTATCTATAATTGAAACAAAAGTTTTATGAAGCAATACTAATTCTTTGTACATGATGTACTCTAATATTTTATCTTCTCTTTTGAAAACAACAACAGAAAACAACAAAGCAGTGCTGACCATAAAGTCACCAGAATGATTTCATTATTCACTAGTGGGTCTCAAGTCACACTTTGAGAAGCAGAACCCTAGAGAAATTCGCATATAGTGTAGACCAGGAGACATGAACTTTCACTGATGCATTGTTCGTAATAACAAAAGAATTGGAAAAAACAAAATGGAACAAAAGCCAATAACCCAAAATGTCTATCCACAGGAGTGTATATCAATACATCTGTGATCTATGCACACAGCAGAACAGCGAAAGTAAATGAATTTGAACCACGTGAATCAGCATGTATCTTGAAAACAATGCTAAACAAAAATACAAGTCGCCAAAGGATATGTGTTATATGACACCATTTATATACAGTTTAGAAACAGGCAAAATAATTCTGTGACTTAGAAATTCATACATATGTAGCAAAGGTATAAAAGCTCACAAGGGAATGATTCACACCAAATTCAAGATCGTGTTTGCTTTTTGGGGGGGGCGGGGGGAGCAGAATGGGATGAAGGTGCCTTGGGGCTTTATTAGAATATGTAAAGCTTCATTTCCCAAGATGGGTGATGAGTTCATGGTGCTCATTATATTAGTCCCTATCCTTTTTTGCAGGCTTGAGGCATTTCATAATAATTACAATTAAAGAAAGGAAGAAAAAGAAAGGAAGTTCTTGGGTTGAAATTTGTAGGGGGTTGTATTTATTTCCTAGAGCTGCCATATATTACTAAAAACTTGGTGGCTCAAAACAATGGAAATTTATTATTTCACAGTTTTAAACCTCAGAAGTATGAAAGCAAGGTGTTAGTAGGATTAGTTTTCCCTGGAAGCTCTAAGGGAGAATCTCTTCCATGCCTCTCTTCTAGCTTCTGTTGACTACTGGCAACCTTTGACATTCATTGGTGAGGGTCTTCTTAACTTCAATCTCTACCTCCATGTTCTCATGTTCTTTCTGCTGTGTCTCCAATCTCCCTCCCCTTTATCTTATAAGGGGAATGGTCATTGAAGATTGAGCTTACCCTAAATCCCGTATGATCTTATCTGGAGGTCCTTAACTTAATGGCATCTGCAAAGGCTCCATTTCCAGGTATGTTCACATTCATGGGTACTAAGGGTGTAGGTCTTGGACATATCCTTGCGGGGGACAAAAATTCTGCCCACTCTGGGGGTATAAAATCCTGCCCATTCAACTCTTTTCCCTCATTTTATAATATTGTTATATCGTAATATGATGATTTAATATCATAAATATGATTTATTGCTTATTGCAGGGTTTCTCGATCTCAGCACTCCTCACATTCTGGTTTGAATAATTCTCTATCATGGGAAGTTTCCTGGGCCCTGAAGGATGTTTTGTAGCATCCCTGACCTCTACCCGTTAGATACCAGTTGTACCACCCACACACCAGATAAAGCAATTAAAATGTCTCCAGACATTGCCAAATGTCTCCTGGGGGTAGAATCTCAAGATAAAATATGGGACCCCCAGTTAAATATAAATTTCAGATAAATAATGAATACCTTTTAGTACATTGCAAATATTGCATAGGACATCTTATATTAAACTTATTCATTGTTTGTACTGGGCATCCTGTAGTTGTTTGCTAAATCTGGCAACTCTACTTAGGGGCCTGAATCACCCCTGGTTTAGAACCACTGGTTGAGGACCATCATTACAAATTCATATTCATCAAGTGCTTACTCTGTTTCTATCACCACACCAAGTCCTGTCCATGACTGAGTGCATTCACCCTTTGCAACAACCCTGAGAAATAAGTGCTATAATTATCTCCAGCAAGTAAGTAGAGGGCTTAGATTTTTTTCTTCTTCTTCTTCAAGGGGTTGGGTTTTGAACCCAGGTCAATGTTTTCGTAGATACTCTGAGTTAGGTGGGAGGGTGACTGCTTGGCAAATTGTGGATGCTTTATGAGCTTGAGGGGAATTGGTGCTGGTGTGTAGACCACCATAGTGAAAGGCACTGGATTAGAGAGAATGAGAACTGCAGAAAGGCGATGTCTAGAAGAGAAGGTGGGAAGGTCGAGGAGGAGCTGCTTGTTGACGATGGGATATTCTGGATGATCCTGGGATATAGGTTCATTTGTCAAGAAAAGCATTGAGTTATGAGCAGTGGTGGGAAGGTCACAGTGTTTGGCAGACCTGGATTGGAATGCTGGTTTCACCACTTTGCATGGCCTTGGGTAGGTGTTATAGTGACAACGATATCTGACAATGTTTGCGCTCTTGGTTCTTGCCAGGTTTTGCTCTAAGAGCTGGCTCTACATTATCTCGTTTAATCATCAGATTATACTTTTAAGGTAGGTCATTTTATAGATGAGGATGCTGAGGTTTAAGAGTGATTAAGAAACTTGCCCCGTATTGCAAGACAGTTCTTTGGGTGGCCTTAGACGGACCCATTTATCTCCCATTTCTCAGTTGTGTAGTTCTCAAGAATAACTGTGGAATGTGCCGGGAATGCAACATCTTGAGATAAGAAGGAAATGGCTGGAACAGCCTGGGTTAAAACAGCCTGCCTAAAAACAATATATCCTTCAATGCCTCAGCCCAGTGATTGCTATTACCCCTGGAGTATAAAACCCGGGGCAGGAGGCTTCCTGGTGTCTCTCAGCTGTAGCATAAACGGGGTGGTGTACATAGGTAAGACTCCATCTGCCCTGGATAGAGCTCTCCTAAACCTTGGAGGACTGGCCCATCATGAATCCCAGGCTCGTGTAGTCCCCCTGCTGCCTATCTGTAAGTAATAAGCCCGCTTCATTTAACATGCTGTGTGTGGGGGTGTCCTGTAAGTAGTAATTAGCGCACAATGAACCTGCCTCATGCATGTTATGAGCTAGTGAGGGGCAGAGCTGGGACTCCCACCAGGAACTGCTGGACTCCAGAACCCACATTCTGAAATTACTGTTCTCTATTTCTTGCATCTATACCTCTGAAGTCTCAATTTCCTTCTCTTTCCAATAGATACGACAATCCTTGCATCTTAGGGTTGATCTTGCAAGTAAATGAATGAGCCTAAGGAATAGGGTAACTGAAGCAGGGGTCTCTCAGGCTATGTGTATTTATCAGGGATCATGTCTTACTCATCTTTGTTCACCTTATATTTAGACTAATGTGCAGTGATCACCTACTATATGCCAGGCACTGTTCTAGACCCCATGCATGCAGCTGTGACTAAGACACAATTCCTATCCTTAGAGTCTAATATTTCCCCACCAGTCTCGGAGCCCATAGTAGCCCTCATGATATGCCTGCTGAATGAGTGAATAAATGAATGCAGAGAACAAGAGTCCCGTCTTCCCAACAGAGGTGTAGATTCAGCTGTGAGAATTGCCAGGGCTGGTCCTGGGATAATATATTAGCATTGTCTTCCATTAAGGGTGATTTTATCCTTCTGAAGGATGGGGTAATCATATATTCCTTGCAAGGCTGTTGGGTGGCTTAATTAACTAATACGTATAAAGTACTTCCAAAGCCACAGATGAAAAGCAAGGTAAAAATGCCTTGTGCTATTGGTATTAATAATTTACCGTACCACTGCACTGGGCCTTTCAGATGTTTCTTGAAACAGGAAGAAGTGGCACATAGTTTTGAGATAATTGAACCCTAGATAAAGATTATCCACTTCTTGATTAGAGCAAAAACAAGCCTTTTTTCCTCTTTGCAGAGCTGTTCTATTTTCCTTGTACTCTGATGAGCTGCCTTGTTTGGGATCATCTGTTGTTGAGATGGCAACTTTCTCTCTTTGTGTCTATCACTTAATGAAGACAGTTCAACTAAAATCTTCCTGGGCCTTATCTGGGCCTATAAAATTGTTAGAAGGGCCACAGGAGTATTAGCATAATCAAGCATCGATTTGCATATTGTTTGCATATCATCTACATGTTATTTGCATAACCTGTGTTGGTCCACGCAGTTATATATTGTTTGATTTCCAAAAGCTTTGTCATTTCTATTTATGCAATCATGGAAGTAGCAAAGCTCTTAGTTCATAAAAGGGACTAATTCCCCCAGAGCCATATTTTAGGGATAGGAGGAAAGGACATTTGTTAGCACTTACTATGTGATTACAAATGTAATTTCATTTAATCCACTGGTTCTGAAGTTTGCTGCACATTGGCATCACCTAAGGAGCTAAAGAATACGTATTCCTGGGCCCCATGCCCAGAGATTATGATGGGTCGGCAGCCTTAGCATCAAGATCATTACGACTTCCCTGGGTGATTCTAAGATGCAACAAAAGACTGAGAACTACTTATATAATCCTCACAACAAATGCATGAAGTAGTGTTCTCCAACCCATGTTAAAGGTGTGGAAACTGAGGCCTGGAGAGTTAGGGGAAAGTCATTCGTCATTATTAATGTTCAGAGCTGGTCATTTTGGTACGTATTATGTGCCAGATTCTGTGCTAAACGCATTGTGTGTGTGTGTGTGTGTGTGTGTGTGTGTGTGTTTAATTCTTGCAATGACTCTTTGAGGCAGGTACTAATATACTCTTATGGAGAAACAAACAAAAGTGCAAAAAGAACACAATCTGCTCAAGGTTCCTCAACTAGTAAGAGATTGCCTACAGGGAAGAAAAAATTGCTTGGATTAGGAGTAGACTGTACTGACACTTGATCTTTGGTTCGAACCTCTGGTTTATGCAGGATCCAGCTCTGCTGTTCCTTGAGGATATTGCCTTTGCCTTTTCCAATGTTCTGGGCTTAGCACAGTGCTGGGTTCTTAGAAGGTACCTGGAAAGTATGAAGGGATGGCATGGAGCCATTGGGGCCAAGGAGTAGACTTTCCATGCAATGAGGAGCAAGACTTTTGACTTGGTAGGCCAGTTCTTCTCCCCCTTCTCCCTTCATCCCTCAAATATTTACTGAGCTCTGTGCCAGAGACACAAGACAGACAAGGGCTGTTAGGTAGCATCCATCATTTGCCAGCCAATATTGGAGCTTTGAATTAACCTGCAGAAGTCGGGCTGTGCTTTTTTTCCCCTGTAAAATGAACTGAAAGTGATGTGAAGAAATTGTCAGTTTCAGCACACCGAAGGGAAGGTTGGTGACTTTTTTATTTGGAGAGGTTTTTTTTCCTTTTCTCATTTGGGAAGTAGCAAGAGGAAGGACATTTTATCATCTTCATCCAGCCAAATGTGTTCTCAAACAGTGAGTGTTTGGTGCCTTACCATTCAAATATAAATTTATTCATTCAGTGTTTTTTGAGCTCCTGCCTGGTGCCTGGTACTATTGTAGATGATGGGGACACACTAAAAATGAGGCAGAGCCCCTTTATCCTTGGCGACCTGAATGCTGAGAAGCGGCAAGTCGTATACAGAGCTGGAAGATCAGTGTTCTGGATGGAGGGAACAGCAAGTCTGAGATGGGAATGAGCTTGGTGAGTTTAAGGAACAGCAGGACATAGTGTGATTCACAGAGGATGAAGTGGAGAGGGTCAGAGGGGTGGGCAGGAACCGGATCATGCCACGTCCTGTAGCCACGATAAGGCATTTGAATGTTACTCTGAAGGAGACAGGAAGCCACTGGATGGTTCTAAGCAGGGCAGTGACATGATCTGACTTCTGTTTTGTGGGATCACCCTGGCTGGAAGAACAGTTGGTAGGGGCAGGAGTGGAAGCCTGGAGCTGAGTTAGAAGGTGTTAAATCGATTCAGGTGAGAGATGATGACGGTTTGAATCAGGGGTTAGCAGTGGAGATGGTTAGAAGTGGTTGCATTTGGCATCTATTTTCAGAGTCGAGCCTGCTGGATTTGCTGATAAATTAGCTGGGTTGGGTGAGAAATAGAGAGGAATCAAGGCTGACTCTGATCTTTTTGGCTTGAGTGAATTGAGGTACTATCTCCTACAATGGGAAAGACTGAAAAGATGCATTCCATTTTCAACTAGATTTGAAAAAACATCATCGATTGTATTTTCTTGCTAGTAAACTCACAGTAGCATATTAAAGGATCTGAGATGTCCTGCAATAAACATATCTGCTTAACTTTGGTTAACCTAGTGTTTCCTGAAGTTATTTGACCAAGTAATTTTGTCTCCCTGTACCTGCAGATCATGTGGTAAGATTCTGCAGACTTTCCTTGAACACCGTTAGCATTAGCATGTCAGAATCTTTTGTGTGTGTGTGACTTTGTCTGTCTAGGTTGGGGAGGTAACTTGCAGATGTGCAGTGTTCTAAATTTTGATGGATAGGCTTTTGTTCCTTCCGATTCTAAATACTTCCCCAGATTAAGCCACCATCTTCTTTCATCTAACTAGTATTCCTACTTCTAGTAGAATCCAAGCATATCTCCACACCCATCAGAGAGAGCTAATAGGAACATCTGACTGTGCCACTCCCCTGTGTAGGATTTTCAATGGCTCCCCATTGCCTCCGGAATGAATACCAAATGCTTTACTATACAGTTTATAATAAGGTTTTTGCCTACCTTCCCAGATACCCTTTCGCTTAATGTTTTAGCTAAACTGAACCTTTTAAAGCTTCTATGTACTCTCTTACCTCTGAGCCATTGTGCATGCTCTTCCCTCTACCTGGAATACTGTCCAACCTTCTTTTACTCAATCTTCAGGTGTCATCTTGGATAGCACATCTCTTGAAAGAATCTCCTGACTTCTTGTGCTTGAGGCAGGCATTTCTTCTTTGCTCTCATGGTCTCTGGTTTTTACAGCATCTATCACATGACATTTAAAAAATTTTTATTTTAAAGATGTAGGGTACAGTTCAGGGCTAGGTGTACAAATGTTCACTATGCAGGTACCCTTGTTAATAAGGTGTGCCCCCCCGGCAGTTTTCCACTACTGCCAATCCCACCCCCTGTCCCCTGGCACTTTCCCACTATTGCCAATCCCTTTCTTATAGTATTATGCTAATTGTTCAAGGTCTACTTGTGAGTGAGAAGTTGTGGTTCTCAGTTCTTTGTTTCTGTGATAGACCACTCAGTATTATAGATTCTAAGTCCATCCAAGCTCACATGACAATTTTGTTTGTCTCTTTCCTGCCAAGGGTTGAATTGCATGAAGACATGGCTGATTGTCTGGTTTCCCATCATAACCCTCAGTGCCTAGCACAATGCCTGGCACAGAGTAACAAATGCACAGTCACTTTTATTGGGTGAGTGGATTTTATTTAAATTTATTTAACGAGGGAATATAGCTTCCTGGATCCTTATCAAACACAAGCTATTCAGCTCTCTGTTCTTTGGTTTCGTAGTGTTGGATGACAGTATCCCAATCTGCAAGTCTTAACATTGTCACAGAGCTAGAAGGAGGCTCAGAAGGTCATTAAATCCTTCTCTTTGTCTTCAGGTTGAAGTCTACTCAGAGGTCATCTGTGATTTGATGGTCTCCTTTTACAAAAGGGTAAGTTGGCGGTCATGGACGATGACCAAGACAATGATTCAATTCAGCAAATTTTTGCTGAGGATTCAGAGATGACTAAGACAAGTTCATGTCTTGGGGGCATGCAGGCTTGGAGACAGACCCACAAATAAAGTTGAGGGAAGAAAGTGCTGAAATGGAGATTTTTGGCATGTTTTATGGAGGAGGGAACAATTGACATGGTCCTGAGCCAGGGGATTGAAGAAACTCTGGGAGAAAATGCAACGCTTAATCTGGAACCTTAGAGGTGACTAGGAATTTGCCAGCCAGGAATTTAAGGATGGGAGTGTGGAGGGAGGATGCTCAGGGCAGAGGCAGGATGTGGAGACGTGGGTGTTGGTGGCACATTTGGGAACCGATGAGTCATATGCCTACAGGACCCTGGCACAGTTGAGACTAAGTCTATACTGGTTAGGATGCTTTGGCCTATGAGTAAAATAAAGTACTGCTAGAAGGGATTCAAATATTAGGAAAAAATTACATCACATGATAAGAAGCCTGGAGGGAGGTAGTGCCAGAGTGACTAATTCAGCAGTTCAGTCAGGTCCCTGAGAATTCAAGATTTTGCCATATGTTCACACTATCATTCCAGTGAATGGATTTGAGGCCATGTCCTTTCCTGTTAATTTTTCTTTTTTATTCAGTGAGGGAAATATTTCGCAGAAGCTCCACCAGCCCTCTTTTCCCTAGTTTCCATTGGCCAGGATTGTATCCCATGCCTAAGCCCAAGCCATTCCCTGGAGAGAGACATGTGCCCATCATGATTGACTTAGGCTAGTCAAGATTCACACCTGAGGAGGGCTGGGGAGGGACACCCGAAGTGCATGGCTGCTTGATAGATGGACAAAATCAGGCTGGGGGCAGTGGCTTACACCTGTAATCCCAGCATTTTGAGAGGCCAAGGCAAGAGGGTCCAAGAGTTCGAGAACAGCTTAGGCAACAGAGTAAGATCCTGTCTACACACACACACACACACACACACACACACACACACCCCAGAATATTAGCTGGGCATGGTGGCACACGCAACACGCAAGTAGTCCCAGCTACTTGGGAGGCTGAGGCAGAAGGATCACCTGAGCCCAGGAGGTCGACACTACAGTGAACCATGATTGTACCACTGCATTCCACCCTGGGCAGCGGAGTGAGACCTTGACAAAAAACAAAATCAAGTTTCCATTAACAAGACAGAAGGTCAGTAAGATACCTGCACATGTATGTTTATCGCAGCATTGTTCATAATAGCAAGAACATGGAACCAACCGTGCTGCCCATCAAAGGAGAACTGGATAAAAAAAAAAGTGGTACATATACACGATGGAATACTACGCAGCCATAAAGGACAAAATCATGAACTTTTGCAGCAACCTGGATGGAATTAGAGTTTATAATACTGAGTGATCTCTCACAGAAACAAAGAGCTGAGTATCACATGTTCTCACTCATAAGTTGACCTTGAACAACTACCGTATTACTATAAGAAGAGGATTGACAGTAGCGGGAAACTGCGGGACTGGGGGGAGGTGGGATTGACAGTAGTTGATATCTGCCTGGGGAAGGGGGGGGTGCCTCATCACCAAGGGTACCTGCACAATGAATATTTGTGTACCTAACCCTGAATTGTACCCACAATTTTAAAATAAAAATTAAAGAAGAAAAAAAAAGATAGACCGCCAGTTTTGGAGACCTGCTCTTTGTCTGGAACTCCAGTTCAATGTTGTCACATGGGAGGGGCCTAGCATTGTCAGACCTTGTCATTCTTAAAAAATAAATCAATAACTCAATAAGTAGTACATCCTCTTGAAAAAGAGTTTGGTTATTCCCAAAAGATCTAAAAATCAGCCTCCCATGTGACCCCACAATCCCCCTGCTGGGATTATATTGGAGGAACTCAAATCAATCTATGAAAAAGATACCTGCACACACATGTTTATTGCAGCACTATTCATGATAGCAAAAACATGGAACCAACCATGCTGTCCATTGAGAGAGGACTGGATAAAAAATGTGGTACATATACATGGTGGAATATTACGCAACCATAAAGAAGGGCAAAATTATGAACTTCGCAGCAACTTGAATGGACTTAGAGGCTATACTACTGAGTGATCTGTCACAGAAACAAAGAACCGAGTATCACATGTTCTCACTCATAAGCAGACTTTGAACAACTATCAAAATCCTATAAGAAAGGGATTGGCAGTAGTGGGAAACTGCCAGGGGAGGGGGGACACATCTCATCAACAAAGGTACCTGCATAATGAACAATTGTACACCTAACCCTGAATTGTACCCCACATATTTAATATAAAAAATTTAATTAAAAATTCAGAACTGGAGATTTTCATGTGAAATTTTGCGATTTCTAAATGCTGACAGCCAACTCAAATAAAAAACAATCTGTTTCATCCAAATAAAGTGTTTGTGATCAAACAACCAGATATACAGAGTCTGATGAGAAGAAGGACCTCCTTTAGCACGATTTTAGTTTCCTTTCTCGCTCCAGAAATGAACACTGTTAGCAGTGTATGTGTCACTTCACACTGTTTATTTTTCTGTGAACTTATATACACTAAGTACACAAAGACAGTTTTGTTTTTTGGTGTATATTTAACTTCAGGAGGATCTTATTATATATAATGCTTTACAATAAGCAGTTTTCAGTTAACAATAGATCTCAGAGATCTTCCTGTGCATAGAGATTCAGGAAGAGGGAGGAGGAGGAGGAGGAGAAGGAGGAGGAGGAGGAGGAGGAGGAGGAGGAGGAGGAGGAGGAGGAGGAGGAGGAGAAAAGATTAATTTATGGCAGTTATGCCTGTTTAGAAAACACTGTTCCATAGCAGTGCAAAGCGACATTTCCTGCCATGCCAGCGTGAAAACCCTTTCTGGGAATTCTTTTGCATTTGGAAGATGTGAGTGGCTTTGTACCGCATTAACTTGGCTACTGTGCCCTACGTTTCCCACAATCCTTTTCTTGTGTGCGTCCAGTCAGGTTGAGCCTTTTGGGTGACTCCAGGGAGAATGGAAGGCAGCAGTCCTTCTGCAGCTCACACAGGTTATGGCGGATCTGCTTAATCATCTTGGGGGCTGTGAGGGGCAGCTGGTCCTCCAACGCCTCCACCTTCCCCTGGGTCCCCATCAGCACCTTCAGCCTCTGGGTTCAGCCACTTGAGTTTCGCCCTGGGATGAAGGGCTCTGACTTCCTCAGGGCATCCTCACCACGAATGCCAAAGGCAACAAGGACGGGCACGTGTTTCTGGCCATCCTCATGGTGTTCCTGCTTGTTCTTGCTCTCCCTCCCCTAACGTGCCTCTTCCCTTCCCAACTGCCTGCCCTGTGGACTTCAAGATCCAGTGTCAGATGTGAAGACGACAGCCTTATAGAGACTGCTAACCTACCATTGCACAAGGCCAACTGTTTTTGTACTTACATATCAACATAATTATTTATATATCAGGTTTTTTTATTATTTATTTTTTAAATATGTTACATCTACTTGTAAAATATGTTAATTATGTTATATATAAACTATATGAAAATCTATCTATCTACCTACCTATCTATCTACCTACCTACCTATCTATCTTTCCAACTATCTCCTACTGGTTTTGCTTCTCTGTTTGCACCCTGATACAGGACTTTCATCAGAATAACAGCAGCAACTGCAAAAACAAGAAGAAACACTTATTGAGAGCTTAAGTGTGAGCACTGGGCAAAGTTCCTTAGGCATATGATCTTATTTAATCCCCACAATAATTTTACTCTCCAAGACTATTGCTATCTCCATTTTACATATGAGGAACACAGGTTTAGGAGAGCGAAGTCACTTGACTATAATCCTAGAGCCAGAATGTAGCAGAGATGGATACTAGTCTGGGTTGGTTTGACTCCAAAGCCTGGTCTTTAAACCATTGTACTGTACTGCTTCCCTGAAAAGTGGATTCCAACAAGACTTGACATTAGGAATACGTTTTGTGGATGTTATGAAGCACGAACACTGGAGTACCCTCCAGCAGTAGAGGAAGAAAAGAGAGTAGGCCTGAAAACAGGATATACCTTGAAGGTCATGTCTTCAAAGGTCTAGTTTATAAGCAAGGATGGGGGAATTCTTTATTTTTAATTTTTTAATTTTAAAGATGTGCGGTACAATTTAGGGTTAGGTATAAAAGTGGTCATCGTACAGGTAAAGTTTGGGCCTACCTTTGGTCCCCATTTTGCCTGGTTTGAGATCAGGTACTCTTATTGATGTTGTGTCCTCCCTCCAACCCCAACAGTATCCTGCTACTGCCAATCCCTTTCTTATAGCATTACGGTAAATGTTTAGGGTCCACTTATGAGTGAGAACATGTGGTACTCTGTTCTTTGATTCTGTGATAGATCACTGAGTATGATAGACTCTAAATCCATCCAAGTTGCTGTGAAGTCCATATGTTTGTCCTTCTTTATGGCTGCATAATAGTCCATTGTGTATATGTATCACACTTTAAAAAATCCAGTCCAGTTTTGATGGGCAGCATGGTTGGTTCTATGTTTTTGCTATTGTGAATAGTGCTGCAAAAAACGTGTGTGCGAGTGTCTTTTTTGTAGAATGATTTGAGTTCCTCCAGGTGTGTTCCCAGCAGGGGGATTGCTGGGTCATACGGAAGGCCAATGTCTAGCTCTTTTAGAAATCGCCACACTGTTTTCCAAAGAGGTTGCACTAGTTTGCGTTCCCACCAGCAGTGTAGGAGCGTTCCTTTTTCTCCACATCCTCGCCAACATCTTTTGTTGTTTGTTTTATTAATGATGGCCATTCTTACTGGGGTTAGGTGGTATCTCAATGTGGTTTAAGGGTGGGGTTTTCACTGACTTGTAGAAGAGGCCTGCTTCTTGGCCTCCTTCTGGAAACCATGCACAGCACAAACGTGCTGTTCTTTGAATAAAGAGATGACACCACCATTCCCAGGAAAAGCATATTGAGATTGTCTGGGTCATACACACTGCCGCTCTGCCAGCCACCCTCTGCAGCCCCATGGTGTACATTTTGCAGGGTCTGAGCCAGGCTGGAAAGTACAGGTTCTGGCTTAAAGTCACCCAATTTAGGGGAAAATTCTCTGGCCCAATGTGCACAGAATATGGCATGTGTACCACTAGTTATGCATAGGATGACTTTAGGCAACACTGAATATTTAATATACCTGAATAACATAGATATTCTCTTAACAATGCCTGCTGGTCATGGCCGGGAGAAAATATTAGTTTGGTGCTAATATGTTTTAACACCTCTCTAATGTTGGACAATCTACTTTTGAACAAGGAAGGAAAGCAAGTCATAGTATGAGATTCTTCAATGGACAAGTTATCTGTAGAGAATTTAGAAGCATTTGGTACATTGCATTCATTATTTACAGTTGCCTTCTAATAATGGCAAGGAATAATTATCTTTTATTTATATGTTACATGTTAGAATTTTCCTAAATAAAAAGACGTGAGTCAATTTTGAGAAATACATAGGCCAGGCTCGGTGGCTCAGCCTTGTAATCCCAGCACTCTGGGAGGTCGAGGAGAGTGGACTGCCTGAGCCCGCGGGTTCAAGACCAGCCCGGGCAACTTGGTGAGACCTTGTCTCTACAATAAATAAAAAATTAGCTGGGCATGGTAGCACATGCCTGTAGTTCTGTCTACTTGGAAGGCTGAAGTGGAAGGCTCGCTGGAGCCCAGCTAGTTGACGCTGGGTGGTCATGAGCATGCCCCTGCACTTCAGCCTGGGCGGAGGAATGAGACTCAAACTCAAAAAAAGAAAGAAAGAAAGAAAGAAAGAAGGAAGGAAGGAAGGAAAAAAAGAAAGAAAGAAAGAAAGAAAGAAAGGAAAAGAAAGTAAGAAAAGAAAGAAAGAAAAGAAAAGAAAAATAGTTGTGCAGCTGTGTTTTGGTGAAAATTGTTAAGGTGGTAGGACTAAGCAGTATCTTATTGTTCTAGTTCTGTTGACGCATCTATGCCCAGTTCAAATCCCTCATAGTAATTGCTCAATAAATATTTGTTGAATGAATGAATGAATAAGTCCCCCCAAAAGCCTTCCAGCTATAGGAATTCCTCCCACTTGGAAACTCACAGCATTCATTGGGCCTATACTCATGCAATAACATTTTTGACACCTGCTGTGTGCACGGTACCAGAAATGCAGCATCCAACAGGATGCCAAATATTGTACAATTGAATAAGTACATCATGTGACAATGCTTATATTTTTATTAAACATTTTTATGGTATTATGGACTTTTTTGTGTGCAGCTCGTATTTTCCATATTAATTCTACACTCCTCGAAACCAGGGTCCAGATGAACTGCTGAGACCATTAGAGAAAATAAGAATGCAGAAGAAAAAACAGAAACACAAACGAGATGGTGAAACAGTTAGACCTGGGTTGTCCAACCTGGGGGCTACTAGTTCCATGTGGCTGCTGAGCACTTGAGATGTGTCCCGTCTTTTTTTTTTGTCAGTCTCACTCTATTGCCCAGGCTGGAGTGCAGTGACATGCTCACAGTCACCCCAGCCTTGACTTGCTGGACTCAGGCAATCCTTCTGCTTCAGTTGGAACTACAGGCGTGCACCACCGTGTCCAGCTAATTTTTTTTTTAATTGTAGAGGCAAGGTCTCACCATCTTGCCCAGGCTGGTCTCGAACCCATGGGCTCAGGCAATCCTTTCGCTTCTGCCTCCCAAAGTGCTGGGATTATAGGCATGAGCCACTGCACCCAGCTGGAATGTATCTTAATTGAGATGTGCTATAAATGTAAATACACACTGGGTTTCAAATGCTTGGTCTGAATAAAAGAATGTAAAATATTTCATTTATACTTCTTTATAATATCACAGATTGATGTTATATTTGGGATATTGGGTTAAATAAAATAAATTACTAAAACGAATGTCAACAGTTTTTTTTTACTTTTTTAATGTGGCCGGTAGAAAATTTAAAGATGTGGCTCACATTCAGTTTCTGTTGGGCAGTGCCAGTAGCTGGACTGTGAGGCCCAGGAGGGCAGAGACCTTGGCTTTGTGATTTACCCCTGTACTTTTAGCGTCCAACACATCACCTGGCATGTAGCAAGTGCTCACTAAGTTTATATTTAATCAGATTGGACATGTGAGTAATTCAAAGGTTTATAAGTGTCTTCAAACCTTGGTTGTTGGTTCAGTATCCAATGATCATTGATATTTCTTGGGCTTTACTATTTTTTTTCTGAAAATCTTTAGAAGCTCTCCTTTTTAAAAAATAAGTGGTCTCAGATAATGATTTAATTTATATTTAACTAGCCAGTTATTACAGGTCAATTAAATGCCACTTTATGATTTAAAACCTATTTATCCAGATTAACGGCCATTAGATGGTTTTTTATCACACCTCTTTTTGGTTAATATTGTTTAAAAATATTTTCAATTATTTAAAGCCTCATTTTGTACCCACTGACACTTCGAATAAATTATTTAAAGTTAAGATAATTTTTTAAAACTCCTCGATCATTTGCAAACTGATTTATTATGGAAGAATATATAATTTACCAAGAAACAAAATAAGCAAAATACATTTACGGGTTCTACAGACAATTAATATAAGGTAATGAGCAAGTGGGCAGATAAAGTTGACTGAACAGTGAGCTCACATTTAAGTGTTACTATATTTTTTAATAACAGCTCTATTGAGATATAATTCACTTACCATAAAATTCACTCTTTAAAAGTATACAGTTCAGTGATTTTTGGTATATTCAGAGTTGTGTGACCGCCACCACTATCTAGTTTCAGATCAGTTTTGTCACTCCAAAAAGGAACCAGTTAGTCCCAATTCCTTCCTCCCCATAGCCCTTGGCGACCACTGATCTTTTACTTTCTGTCTCCATAAATTTGCCTATTCTGGACATTTCCTCTAAATGAAGACTTATAATACATGGCCTTTTGCGTCCGTCTTCTGTCACGTAACATAATGCTTTCAAACTTCGTCCATGTTGTAACATGGATCAGTACTTCATCCCTTTTCTATAGTTGAGTAATATTCCACAATAAAATCACATTTTGTTATTCACTCACTGATGAGCATTTGGGTTGTTGAAAGTAATACTGTTTTAAAATTGCACAGCTCATATAACATAAAGCCCCCGTGATATGTATGTGTACTAATAATAATCACTAATATCTGTTGACTACTTATTATGCACCAGGTGTTGTTCTGAATGTGTTGTATGCTGACTCGTAGGAGCAGCCTACCCTCGGGTGATGGAGAAAGTTGCCTGAGGGCATGGGTTGACTACTGGTCTGCATAGTTCCTGATCTGGTGAGTACTTAAGTCACTCAGAAACTCAGAAAATTAATATTCATCATTACATAGGATGTTGGCTCTAGGTTTTTTGTAACTATCTTTATCAAAATTACTCCTAGTTTGCTAAGAATAATTTGTAAGTGGGTATTGCATTTTTTCACGTTTTCCTCATCTACTGAGATGATTCTATGATTTTTTGGTTCTTTATTTCATTAATGTGTAAAATTATATTGATTTCTTTTGAAACGTAAAACCAACTTTGTACTCTTAGAATAAACCAAACTTGGTCATGTTCCAGAATCTTTGTTATGTACTGCTGCATTGGATTCAAAAATATTTTGTTTAGCATTTTTGCATCTAGGTCCCTGAGGGAGATTGGCCTATAATTTTCTTTCCCTTGTAATTTTGTTGTCAGGTTTTGCTATCTGGGTGTTTGTATCAAGGTTATGATGACTTCAAAAAAGTGAATTGAGAAGTGTTTCATATTTTTCTATTTCTTATTAGAGGTTGTGGAAGGTCAGCATTATTTCTTTTTTTTAATGCTTGGAAGAATTCACCAGCAAAGATATCTGTTCCTGGAGATTTCTTTGTGGGAGAATTAATTACAGATTCAATTTCCTTCATAGACATGGAAGTATTCAGATGTTTTACTTCTTCTTGTGTCAATTTTTGTAAGGTGTGTTTTTCTGGTTTGCATGCTTCATCTAAATTGTCAAATTCTACTGGCATAAAGTTGTTTATAATATTCTGTTATTATCTTTTCAATACTTACAGGATCTTGCTTGGCATTTATCAATTTTATTAGCCTTTTCAAAGAACAAATTTGGGGCTTTGTTGATTTTCTCTATTGTAAGTTTTCTTTCTATTTTATTGATTTCTGCCTTTATCTTTATTATTTTCTTCCTTCTTTGAGTTTGATTTGTTGTTCTTTATCTAGCTTCTTGAGATGGTTATTTATATCATTGATGTCCATCCTCTCTTCTTTTCTAGTATATCCATTTAATGTTTTTGTCTGACCAGAGCTTTAGTTATATATTTTTGATATATGTCTTATTTCAGTTCAAAATATTTCCCAATTTCCTTTGTGATGTCTTGTTAATTTTCAAGCAGAATTAAAAATATTTTTTAAATTATTTATCATTATTGATTTCTAGCATAATTGCATTGTGGTCAGAATATACACTCTGAATAATATTAATCCTTTGAAATTTGTTTAAATTTGCTTTATGACTCAGTGTTTGATTAATTAGGCAAATGTTCCATGTGCACCTAATATAATGTTTCTTTTGCTATTGTTGGGTGCAGTGGATATTCATCTTTTGTTTCATTAGTCCTTTGAAGGTGTGTCCAATCTACTGTTAAATATTCTATGGAATTTTTAATTTCAGTGATTGTACTTTTAGTTTCTAGGATTTATATTTGGTTCTTTTTGTAGACTGCAGTTCTTTGGTAATATTCTATATATGTCAATCAGGTCAAATTCAGTAATTGTTTTGTTTAGATCTTGTATACCACTACCACTTTTTTTGTCTGCTTGTTTTATTAGGTAGGTAGTTAAAATAGTCAACTAATTATGGATTATCTATTTTTCTTTTTAGTCAATTTTTTGACATATATTTTGAAAGTATGCTATATGTGCATGCAAGTATAAAACTTTTATCTTCCAGGTGTATTAATCCTTCCACTAAAAATTTCCTCTGTCTCTAGTTATACATCTTGCCTTCGAGTTTACTTGCCCTGATGTTAGTGTAGCTATACCAGTTTTCTTTCATTCAGCGGGTGTTCTCCCTTTCCTTTCAGCTTTCTGTGTCCTTAGATTTAGGGTATATCTCGTGTAAATAGTGCATGACTGTTTTATTCTAATGTAGTCTGACAAGTTTGGTCTTTTAAAGGAAATATTTAGTTTACTTATAGTTGGTATAATTATTGATATATTTGATTTCATATCTACAACACTATTTTCTTCTATTTACCCCACTTGTCTTTTGTTTTTTTCTTTTCTTGTATTTATTTGGACCAATCAACTTTAAAAAATTAAATTAGTGTTTCTTCTATTAACATATTAGTTATGTCTCACCTGGGCATGGTGGCTCATACCTGTAATCCCAGTACTTCGGGAGGCTGAGGTGAGAGGACTGTTTGAGCCCAGGAGTTTAAGACCAGCCTAGGCAATATAGCAAGACCTTGCCTCTACAAAAAAATCAAAAAATTAGCTGGGCATGGTGGTGTGTGCCTGTAGTCCTAGCTACTCGGAAGCCTGAGGCAGAAGGATTGCCTGAGCCCAGGGGGTCGATGCTGCAGTGAGCTGTGATTGTGCCACTGACTCCAGCCTGAGTGCAGAGTGAGACCTTTACTCAAAAAAACAAACAAAAAATCAAGTTAGTTATATCTTCTTTTAGTAATTACCACGTAAATAAAGACGTCTTCTTTATTTATTGGACTCTAACATAAATCAGTATTTTTACCACTTGCCAAGCCTATTGACACTATCAATTAATTTATCTCTTTCTGTCTTTTACGTTTTAAATTTTATTTATTTAGATTTACATACACTTAAAAACTCATAAGAAATTATTGCTATTTTTTTCAGTATTCATTTAGATCTACTTACATACCTTTTCCACTGCTCTGCAATCTTTTCTGTATTTCTTTCTGGGATCATTTTCCTTTTCTTTGTAGAATCCCCTTCAGTGTTTGTTTTTAGTTGGCTCTGAATATTCTCTCAGTTTAATTTCATTTGAAAATATCTTTACCTTTATGTTTAATGATATTTTTAGACTGTATAGAATTCTAACATGGACATTTCTTCCTCTCATTGTCTTTTTGCATCCATCATCTCTACTGAGAAGTTAGCACTCATAAATTGCTTCTTTCATATCGATGTTTTTTTCTTTTGCTCTGTGCTTTTAAAAGTTTTTCTATTTCATTTGGTTTTAGGTTTCATCATCCTGTGGTTTTCTTTGTATTTACCCTACTTGGGGTTCTCAGAAATTTTCAAATCTATGTCTTAATGTTTCTAATCAGTTTTGGAAATTTCTCAGCTATAATTTATACAAATATTGCTTCTTCTGTATTCTCTCTAGTCTTCAATTCTGGGGCTCCATTTTACATGTGTTGGAATTTTTTACTGCATCTTTTTTGCTTCTTATTTTATTTTCTGATTATCCATCTCATTTATTCTCAAACTTTAGTCTGGATATTTACCACTGACTCATTTCCTGCTTCACTAATTTTTGTTTAGACCAGTGTCTAATCCACTGTTGAACATTCTACTATGTTTTTCACTTCAATTTTTATATTTTCAGGTTTTAGAATATTTATTTGGTTCCATTTTTATAGATTTAAGTTCTCTGGTTAAATTTTCCACCTTATCATTTATTTTCTTGATCATATTAACTATAGTTATTCTAGGTAACTCCAATCAATATCTGGATGTCATGTAAGTTTTTTTTTCTATCTGTTATGTATTTTTTTCTTGGTGTGGGTTTGTAGTTTACCTGATGGACTATCAGACAATGCATATAAAAATTGTAAAGATTCTAGGCAATATTATCTTTTTTTTACAGTGAATATTCTCCTTGTCCTCTGGCAGGCAGCTAGTGTAGGTGCACATCACCACTATCCACACAGGGACTAAGCTGACTAAGGAGTAGACTGTGATCTTTGTAATGCTCAGCCTGCTTCTGATTCTTGCCCATCCGTCTTGAAACAGGACTCCCAGATGAGAAGCAGAGATGTTTGTCAAGGCACCTAATTGTTGGCCCTCAGCTCCAGTTTTGTGTCACAGGATTTTGAGAATGCCAAAAACTCCACTCAGCTTTTCAATTGCTGTTTGCTTTGATTCCATGCTGCTCACTTTACACAGCATAAATAAGGAGAAAATTGGTGCAATTTTAAAAAATTATTCATTATTTAATTATTTATTTATAATTTTTTTCACCTTTATATTTTTTATTTTAAATATGTGGGGTACAGTTCAGGGTTAGGTATACAAATATTCATTGTGCGGGTACCCTTGTTGATGAGGTGTGCCCCCCTTCCACAGGAAGTTTCCCACTACTGCTGATCCCACCTCCCTACCGCCTCACACCCCCCAGTTTCCCACTACTGTCAATCCTTTTCTTATAATATTATGATAGTTGTTCAAGGTCCACATATGAGTGAGAACATGTGATACTCAGTTCTCTATTTCTGTGAAAGATCTCTGAGTGTTATAGTCTTTGAGTCCATCCAGGTTGCTGCGAAATTCATGATTTTATTCTTCTTTATGGCTGTGTAATATTCCATTGTGTATGTGTACCACATTTTTTTTTTTATCCAGTCCTCTTTTGATGGGCAGCACAGTTAGTTCCATGTTCTTGCTATTGTGAACAATGCTGTGATAAACATACATGTGCAGGTATCTTTTTTATAGAGTGATTTGAGTTCTTCCGGGTATATTCTCAATAGGAGGATTGCGGGGTCATATGGAAGGTCGATTTTTAGAACTTTTAGGAATCGCCACACTGTTTTCCACAGTGGTTGTACTAGTTTACACTCCCACCAAAAATGTAGAAGTGTTACCTTTTTGCCACATCCTCTCCAGTATCTGTTATTTTTTGAGTTATTGATGATGGCCATTCTAACTGGAGTTAGGTGATATCTCAGTGTAGTTTTAATTTGCATTTCTTTGATGACTAGTGAGGCTGAACATTTTTTCATATATCTGTTGACTGCTCATATGTCTTCTTTTGAGAACTGTCTATTTATATCTTTTGCCCACTTTGTAATGAGCTGTTTGTTTTTTTCTTTTCAGCATGTTTGAGTTCCTTGTAGATCCTACATGTTAGGTCTTTGTCAGACATAGAGTTGGCAGATATTTTTTCCCAGTCTGTGGGCTGTCTCCCTGCTCTCTTGATGGTTTCTTTGGCTTTGCAGAAGCTTATCGGTTTGATGAGGTCTCACTTGTCTATCTTATCCCTTATGGCTTGGGCACTTGGGGTTTTGATCAGGAATTGGTTGCCAGTTCCAATTTCCATAAGAGTGTCTCCTGCATTTTCTAAGGTTCTTATAGTTTGAGGTTTTACATTTAGGTTTCTGATACACTTAGAGTTGATTTTTGTGTATGAAGATAGGTAGGGGTCCTGTTTCAGTCTTCTGCATGTGGTCAGCCAGTTTTCCCAGAACCATTTACTGAATAGGTTCTCCTCTCCCCAGTGGTTGATGGTGGAGGCTTTGTCGAAGATGAGTTGGTTGAGAAATTGAGGTTTTGCTTCTGGAATCTCAATTCTATTCCATTGGTCTATATGCCTGTTCTTGTACAAATACCAGGCTGTTTTGATTATTGTAGTTTTATAATAAAGTTTAAAGTCTGGGAGTGTGATACCTCCTGCTTTTTTTTTTTTTTGCTGAGTATTGTTTTTTCGTGGTCATTTATGTTTCCATATGAATTCCTGTATTGTTTCTAGGTCTGAGAAGAATGTTGCTGGTAATTTGATGGATATTACATTAAATCTGTAGATTGCCTTAGGTAGAATGGACATCTTAACAGTGTTGATTCTTCCAATTCACGAGCATGGAATATTTTCCTACTTGTGTGTGTCATCTTTGATTTCTTTGAGCAGTGTTTTGTAGTTTTCATTGTAAAGGTCTTTCACATCTCTGGTTAGGAAGATGCCAAGGTATTTCATTTTTTTTTTGTGCCTATTGTGAATGGCATTGTGCTTTTTATTTGGGTT
>CAUYQG010051630.1:0-13615 GCA_963574415.1 Tarsius wallacei | reverse complement strand
AAGCTCTGTCAAGCTTTAAATGCATCACCTTATTTAACTATCATAACATGAAAGATATATACTATAGTTATCCTACTTTACAGGTAAAGAGTACAACTTACGTAGCTTAATAAAATAAACATACAGTAAGAAGCTGAATGGGTGTGGGTGTGTGTGTGTGAGTGAGTGAGAGAGAGAGAGAGAGAGAGAGAGAGACAGAGAGAGAGAGAGAGAGAGAGAGAGAGAGAGAGAGAGAGAGAGAGAGAGTCTGGAGCCTGGAGAGAACCATTAATGCAAAACAAGAGGCAACGTAGTTCCACTTGGGAAATCAAAGCAGGAAGAGGTGGTTGCTGCACATGGAGTCATCGATGAGGGTGATGGCAAATCATTTCGCTTTAAGATGGGTCTCAATAGTGCATACACGGCCCGGCGTGGTGGTTCAAGCCTGTAATTCCAGCACTTTAGGAGGCCGAGGTGAGAGAATTGCCTGAGCCCACAGTTTCGAGAACAGTCTGGACAACTTGGTGAGACCTCATCACTACAATAAATAAAAAAATTAGCTGGGTGTGATTGCACACACGTGTAGTTCCGGCGAATTGTAAGGCTGAGGAGGAAGGGTCGCCTGAGCCCAGCAGGTCAAGGTTGCGGTGGATGTGAGCGCACCACTGCACTCCAGCCTGGGCGACGGAGTGAGACTCCAACTCAAAATAAATAAATAAGTAAATAAAAAGTGCATACGATGTCATCCGTACACAAAGCCGGTATAAAATTATTTTTAATGTCATGTTGATCAGACTACATTGTGATACAGAATGGAAAATTTAACAGAGACCTGTGACAGAATGGTGTTTTGTCTAGGCAAATGTGAATTCCTTTTGATCTTCCTTATTGATGGAAATTAAAAACAAATAAATTTTCTAACTCAATAGCCCCATTAGTGTTTTGCCCACACCCTCTAGTTCAATGGCCATACCCTCTCTTACCAGCTGAGTTAGTGCTTTAGGTTTAATTGCTTCATGTTCCAAGTACCAGAGGCTACACTGATCTGTTTCAGCTGGCAAAGCAAGTATAATTGAATGGACACCCATTTGGCTAAGCTTTGGCTTAATCGATTTTACCCTTCAGTCTTATATTTGCTCCCCATATCCTCAGTTTAACATCATCAAAGTCCACTTGCACACACATTTTCCCAGTCCTGATGGTACATACACGTGGCTGGGTCCTCATTCCTCTGGCAAGCTGTTTCCTCCGACAGTAGAGATCAACTTCTCCACATGGGCTGAGTTTAATATCAACCCCAGCCAACTGCCTGAAGTCCATGGAGGTAGGAACAGATCTTGAGGAACATAAGTATCAGTTTCCAGCACACCTACTTCAGGTGAAGTCTTTCATGGTCTCCAAGCAAGTGGAGTCTGTTATCGTTTAATAAGTAGGTGGGGGCCAATTGGCTAGCCTAAGGGATTTAGGGGATTTGGGAGTTCAAGAGCCTCACAATTAATTGTTGCCCCAAACGTTTTACCCTAGGATTTTTTTTCCTATCAAGGTCTTTGACATGGAGATCTGTCAAGGTTGTACAGTGAATGTTCTTACAACATGTGTTAAGTTAGCTAGTGGCTGCCCTCAATCTACTATTTTCTTTATGAAAATGTCCAGTGTTATTCATAGACGATGCCTCATTCTAACTTACAATGATCATTGCTCCCACACTTCAAGTGCTACAGCTAACAAGGTGCTCAGTCTTACCTTCCACCTGTACTTTATTAGAATTAAGCACAGAGGAAAAGTGCTAGTCATCGTAAATCCTGCTATGTGCCAAAGTTATCAGCTGGCATGTTCTTAGCAGCAGGAATGGAAACACTGATGTCACACCAGGGAATGAACCAGTAACAGAATTCTGTCCTGATATATTGTCAGTGACCATTTTTGATATAAAATCTTTTAGTCCAAGTTTCCAAGAAAGCAGAATCTGGAACAAAAAATATGTGCTAATTATTTATTTATCCACATCAAAATGTGGATGTTACTTAAATTTGGATGTTCTGAAAATTTCTTTGAGATGGTTCCAAAGGTAAAATGTGCCTTTTTTTTTTTTTTTACTACTTTCTGGTTTTCTTGGGTCAGATCCTTCTTTAAACACATACATTATTTTTGTCTGTGAAAATATGACTTGTATATATATTTTCAGGAATATGCTGTGCTCTGTCATGCAATTCCATCTTCCTTTTTTGAGTGACTTCATTGCAAACATGTTTGGGGAAAATATTATTTGAAAAATTATTCTCATTGGTTAAATAGGGATTGGGGAGATTTAGAGAGAAGAAGAATCAAGCACATTTTACCTATGAAAGGAGTAAACTATTGTGATATCTATTGTTGAATAGAGTGATGATTCATAGCTTGTGTTTATAGACCATGGCTTCTGCACCTGCTATGCCGTGTGATAGATCAAGCCCTAGTGAGAGTGAGAGTGACAGTGATACTGATACTGAAAGTGATGACGGTAAAGACAGTGAGACCACGGGGAGCTTGTCTTCATTTGATCAGTCTGAAGCAGAAGATGACCTGAGTTCAGAAAGCATAGCAGAAGATCCAGCTTCTAGGCAATTACAGATTGAAATCAATGAAGAGACTCCTCTAGTAGTTGAAGCCACAGATGTTAGCAGTTGCCATTTGGAAGAGTCAGGTGAGGCATTGCCCATGCATGAATTTCCCTCCCTCTCTCCCTCCCTCCCTCCGTCCCTCCTTTTCTTTCTTCTTTCCCTTTCCCTGTCTCTATTCCAATGAATTAGATTTTTCATTTTTGTGTATGTATATATTGGAGAGTAGAACAATAGAGAATTTACCATTTTATGGTTTCACTTCAGTAAGAGAATTTTTGAAGATAGACACTATCTGTAGATCGATACAACACACATCTATCTATATCTCTCTTTATGTAAACATATATAAAAGAAAGACTATATATCTCTATATAGATATCTATCTACATAACTATATCTATGTATAAATTAACTTTGGAAGTGGTAAATTTTCCTAGTTTTCTTTACATTTTAATTCTTGTGGATTTATTATAATTTATGTATATCATTAACATTTATTTGTAACTGAGAATTTATTATTTTCATATTTATGAAAAATCCAATTTCAAATTATAATAATTGGCTTACTGTGTCCATAGCTATTACTTACATAAGTAGTGTAGGCATGTTCTCATTTTGAACATATCTATTTATCTTTTAACATGTTATGATATTTCAGTGATGTGTATGCAGTCTTCTACAATATAAAAATATAAAGTTATCAACATAATTATTTGTCATTTAAAATTAATTTAAAATGAAATATGAAGTCACTGTGTTTATTTTTAAAGGATTAACCGAATGTAAGGAAATCCTAAGGAAACTCTCCCTGGTGATTTGGAAAGCCTTGTCAAAAGCTAAGTAAGTACAACACAATTATTCAGATGATATCACTAGAAGAAATTTATTTCTTCTGCAGTCATACATTTTAAATTTTATTCTTATTAAGAATAATTGTTAGCCGGGCGTGGTTGTGCGTGCCTGTAGTTCCGGCTTCTTGGAAGGCTGAGGCAGAAGGATCACCGGAGCCCAGCAGGTCGAGGCTGCGGTGACTGGGAGCGTGCCACTGTACCCCAGTCTGGGTGACAGACTGAGACCCCAACTCAAAAAAATAAAAGAAAAAGAATAATTGTGTATATACTACCAATGGGGCAAGAGATTAATAATTTTGAAAATAGGTAAATCTTTTCGTTGTTGCGGAATGGTCATGGTATATCTCTCATTCCATAGTAAGGAGTAAGATACAAAAGAATTTGAAAAGAGGTAAAAGTGGAGTGAAGATTCAACTTTCTTTTAATATTGCACAAGGATAAAAAGTAGCCATTTAGTTGGCATTATATTCCAAATCAAAAAATGATACAAGTGTAATAAAATTGTCTTTTGTATGTTTTAACCAATTCGAAACGTTATGTGATATCAGTAAGGACGAATGCACCCAAACCACTGTGTTATTTTATTCCCTTGACAATCACATTTGTGGGCTTGTTAGTATGCTAGGCACTAGGAATACAATAATAGAGTAAGAGTGGTGCTTTATTGAGTTTCATCTTATGACAATCTATCTCCACATTCTAAAAATCTATATTAATCTAGAATAGAATTGCTTTAGGATTAAATCAGAATAGAATTTAGAATGCTATAGTACCAATTGTATATAACTACAAAATAAACAAAACAAAACATACATTAAGCACATACCATGACGTAAGCATAGATTAGTCCTAACCACTTTTTATTTATCTCATTAATCCTCACAGCAAGCACATGAAAGATTAGCTAATATTAGTACTCCACAAGCCAAGAATTTGTAGCATAAGATAGATAAGCAACTTATCTAAAATCATGGTATTCATGGAATGCTTCTCAGTGATAGAGCCAGTATTCTAACCTAGGCAGTCTGACTCCAATGAATGCAGTCTGGTCCACTACCTGATATGCTAGAATATACAAAGAATAAATTCTGAAAGCATATGCCGTAGATTTAACATATTCCAGCAATGTTTCAATTTTTTCAGTCCAGTAGCAATGCTCCATGTTCTATCCCTCCAAAATTTAAAAATCAGAAGAAAGTATGTAGTTTATGCTTTATACAATACCGGGTGTTGGAAATGATGTAGATGAACTGATTTCTGTTATCTGCTAATGCAGGCACAACTCTACAAAATTACTTTGGGAACAATTTGGTTTCCAAAGTAATTTGGATTTGGAAATCCAATTTGGTTTCCTTAGAACCTGTAAATCAGGAATTCCACTTGTATGAACACAACCAAGAGTTTTACTTGGGTATTACAAAACATCCACAGGAATGGTCACTGCAGCACAGTTTGCAATAACAATAAATGGAAGAACAAAAACCAGCTCAAGTGCCCGTTGAAAGGAGATGGGGTAGAATAAATTGTGATGTTGACGTACAATTAAATATTATATAGCAGTAAAGTAATTCAAGCATAGCTTTCTGAAACCATGTGCAAGATTTTAATGATAATTTAAAAAGTAAATTCCAGAAGACACAAGTCGTCTTTTTAATAAATATGCAAAACTAGACATACATATATGTTACAAAAACTTTAAAAATGAAGCAGAAGAATACTGGAAACTAAATTTAAGACAGTGATTTCCTCTGAAGGGAGAGGCAGGGAGATGGTTTTTAAAAACAGCTGACAGAGTATATATAAGTTATAGACTATCTTCAATTTTGGGGGTTGAGAGAAGAGTTCACAGGTGTTCCTTATATGTTCATTTAAAAAGAAAAATGAGATCGTTCCATGCATGTAATCAATTATTTAATTTTTCATATCTGAAGTAGAAAACAGTACGTTTCTAAATTTTAAGTGTATTTAAATATGTGCTTTTTGTGTAAATTTACACTTATGCATAAACTGAAATAAATTTTAGTTTAATTATAGGATGTATTAGATTTTCAGCTAAAGGCTTATTCTAGTATCAAAGCAATGAGAATAGCCTAGAAAACTTTTACTTAAATATGATAGAAATTTGTGATTTTTGTGTTTATTTTTTATTTATTTCTTAAACTAGAGGAACATTTGTGTCACCAGTTGACCTGTAGAATTTTCTCTCCGGCGCCATTGTATTTATAATCTTCACATTAGGTGTTTTATGTTTTTATTCAGGAGGGTAAGCTTACTTAAAGACTTTGTTGAGTCTGAAGTTTTTTTGATCGATGGAGATTCATTATTCATCACTTGTGTTCTCAATGTGAACTTAAAGATAGGACAGAATCTTCACTTCTTCTATATTGTGGAACAATTACTGCATGATTTTATTCAAAAGGAAGCCAAATTTGTCATTGTTTTTTTTAAGGTAACAAACAGATTCAATTCTCTGTTCTCATTGTGTATCTAAGAAAATAATTCAATCATTTTTTATTTCATCAATAATTATTTTGCATCTTTAGATTGTAAAGTCTCTTTTGAGAGATATGTTACCACATATTATAAAAGGAAAATAGCTTATAAGTCTGTCTTTATCTGAAATGTCTATAGGCTACCGAAATGTGTATTTTAATCACTTTAAACTTAATTCTTTTTATCATGTTAATACAACTTGTACACAACACTAATCTTTAGAAAAATAACTAGTTCCTCTATTTTTATTTCAAATATTAACATTGTTTTCCTTTTTCTATAGGATGCAGAGAATGTGTATTTTAGTTACCCTGGACTACTAGCCCTTCGTACCATGTTGATTCAACATTTGGAATACAATACAGATGTCAGTATTCGTAGCGAATTTTCCAATTGTCTGACACCAGAATGGGAGCTATTTCTCAAAGAATGTTATCCATATTTCCTAATTGTCTCAGAAACAGGAATAACACCGCATCAAACATACTTTTTGAACATTTTTATTATTCATGCTCTTCAAAAGAAAATCAATATTGTACAATCTTTGGGATTAGAATCAGATGTCCTTAGAATTTATGGTTACCACTCTGCAAGTGGCTATGAACACAAAGACTTTTTTGAAAAGGTAAGTTAGGTCAAAATGCACAGAAGAAATAAGGTAGAAAAAACTAACCAGGGAACCAATAGCATAAATGTCCACTGAAAAACTTGGGGCATGAGAAGGCTCTGAAGGAATATTTTAACATGAGAAACAGAAAAAAATATACCAATATTGCTTTAGCAAGCCAGGTAAGTTTAAGTTAAAGTTAGTCTTGGAAATTGTTGGTCAAAGACGAGTTTTGCAAGAGAGAGGAACTGTCCTTGTGGATTGTGCTATTTGTGGGCAATTTGGAAAGGTGGGGAGAAAGATGTTGGCTAAGTTCATGTGTAAGAGGCAATGGAGAGAAACAATTCAGAGGTCAAGGACACGTGAGGATGACAGTAGAAAATTCTTAGTGCATAAATTATATATATGTGTGTACACACACAATACTCATTTATATACCCATGCATGCTATGTATGTATGCTTGTCTGTATGCATATATTATATGTGCTTCACTTTATATACATATGTAATATATATGATCTGGGATGATTTTTGTCTGTATTCTCATGAAAAAAAAAATTTTGAGATGGGTCTCATTATTTTGTCCAGACTAGACTGGAACTTTTGGGCTCAAGTGATCCTTCTGCCTCAGCCTCCCAAGTAGCTGGGACTTCAGTTGCATGCCACCACACCTAGCCCTCACTTTAAAATTAAGATAGATGATTTCTACAATGTATCATTTTGTTTGCCATTACTCTTTCGAAACTATTTTGAGTAGTTGTTTCTCTTAAAGGTAAATAGCCAAGAATACTAAAAGAGAATATTACTTACATTAAAAAAAATTTTTAAAATTGATAACAGACCAGGGGTAAGACAAAATAATTATATTACTAGTATGACCAGTACTTTTTTAATGGTTGGTCTTATTGAAAACAAATACATTTTAGTTTTATATTATATTTTAATAATTTCAGCAGTGTATAGTTCAAGCAGAAAGAATGAGCGTTTATTTTAACTCGAATTAACTGATGTCTTTTCATTTTCCTGTAGCCAAATTATCATTTCTCACCTTATATTAACTAAAGGTTTGTATATGTATTTTTATTTGAACCAGAAGGTTGACTTATGCGTTTTCTTGTTTAGCATGAGAAGCAACTGCGACATGCATTGCATACCTACATAATGGACTCTTTCCAAAGGTCACGGGAAACAGAAATACTATTGTATGATCATTTGAAACTAAACTTGGAAGACATGCAGAAAGAGGTAACAACACATTTGCCTGGAAACTGAAGTCCAGCATCTGGGAAATATACTTTTAGTGATTTATTGCTTCAAGAAGACAGACCTTTCAAGTTCCGGCATTCATGCCCCAACTGAACATATAGGCTTATATCTTTCAATGTGTTCTTCTTCAAGTTGAATTCCACCTAGGCAGAAGAAGCTTTGCTAAATTTATGATTTTAAAAAATCCCTAGATATTTTTCTACAAAACATTTTGTATAAAATATGCAGTAAACTTGGAGGAAGGTCACTACTTAGTTAATCTTAAGGTATCAAACATTTATTCTTGTGATATATGGGCAGGCACTGAGGAACTACATTTCTAAAGATTGAAATTTAATTAATTAATTAATTATGAGTTAGAGTCTTACTCTGTCACCCAGGCTGGAGTGCAGTGGCATGCTCACGGCCACCACAGCCTCGACCTGCTGGGCTCAAGCGATCCTTCCACCTTAGCCTTCCAAGTAGCTGAAACCACAAGTGCACACTACCATGCCTGGCTTATTTTTGATTTATTGTAGAGACGAGGTCTCACCAAGTTGCTCAGGCTGGTCTTGAACCCCTGGGCTTAGGCAATCCTCTTGCCTCGGCCTCCCAAAGTGCTGGGATTACGGTGTGAGCCACCGCACCTGGCCAAGATAGAAATTCTATTTATTTATTTAAATTTTAGATGTGGGGTATGATTCAAGGTTAGGTATGCAAATGTTCATTATGCAGGTACCCTTGTTGATGAGGTATGCCTCTCCCTCCCCTGGAAGTTTCCCTCAACTGCCAATCCTGCCCCTCCCCCAGCAGTTTCCCACTATTGCCAATCCCTTTCTTATAGTATTATGATAATTGTCCAAGGTCCGCTTATGAGTGAGAATATATGGTACTCTGTTCTTTGTTTTTGTGATAGATCACTGAGTATGATAGACCCTAAATCCATCCAAGTTACTGCAAAGTCCATATGAATGTCTTTCTTTATAGCTGCATAATATTCCATTGTGTATATGTACCACATTTTTTAAATCCAGTCCAGCTTCAATGGGCAGCATCGTTGGTTCCATGTTTTTGCTATTGTGAATAGTGCTGCAACAAACATGCGTGTGCAGGTATCTTTTTGGTAGAAAGACTTGAGTTCCTCTGGGTATATTCCCAATAGGGAGATTGCTGGGTCATATGGAAGGTCAATTTCTAGTTCTTTCAGACATCACCACACTGTCTTCCAAAGAAGTTGCACTAGTTTGCTTTCTCACTTGCAGTGTAGGAGCATTCCTGTTTCTCTGCATCCTCACTAGCATCTGTTGTTGGTTGTTTTATGAATGATGGGCATTCTTACTGGAATTAGGTGGTATCTCAATGTGGTTTTGATTTACATTTCTCTGATGGTGAGTGAGGCTGAGCACTTTTCTTTCTTTCTTTTTTTTTTTTTTTTTTTTGTTTGAGTCTCACGGTTTTACAGACTGGAGTGCAGTGGCCACTCCTGACCACCGCAGCCTCGACCTGCTGGGCTCCAGCGATCCTTCCGCCTCAGCCTTCTGGGTAGCCGGAACTATAGGCGTGCGCTACCATGCCTGGCTGATTTATTTTTTATTTTTTATTGTAGAGATGAAGTCTTGCCAAGCTGCCCAGGCGGGTCTCGAACCCGCGGTCTCAGGCAGTGCACTCACCTCAGCCTCCCAAGGCGTGGGATTACAGGCTGAGCCACCGAGCTCGGCTTGAGCGCTTTTTCGTGTGTCTGTTGACTGCCCGTACATTTTCTTTTGAGAAGTGTAAGATAGAAATTTTAAGCGAAAGCCTATATGTGTTGATATCAGACTTGCAGATTGAATCTTTAGCCCTGTTCTCTCTTGGTATCCAAGTCATATTTCCAGAAACCTGCCAGACATCTCCATGTGGAGTGCAAATAGGCAGTGCAAGCTTAACATGGCTAAAACAGACATTTATCCCAAACTTACTCCATTGAATCCTTGCCCATATTCGTTAATGGCATCTACACTTTCATAGTCATTTAGGAAAACAAAAACAAAAACAAAAAACCTTGGAGGCATCCTTGACCTCACTCTTTCCCTCATCCCATGTACCAACATCTGACATTTATCCTGAACCTGACAAAGTCTCACTGTCTCCACCATTATAACATTAATTTGAGACTCTATCAGTCTTCGTATGAACAAATGTACTAGACTAGAAAAATGCAGTAACCTATTGTCTTTCTGCTTGTGTTCTTGGTCTCCTTTTGCTCTTGGTTACATCACGTTCTGCGATTTACTTTCTACACAGTAATCAGAATGGTCTTCAAAAAATATGAATCTGATGATGATACTATTCTGCTCAAAACTCTACAGGGGCGTTTTATTAATTTTGTAATAAAGCCTCTACTAGGCCCTACACAGTATGTAGACACTAAAGAAACTTTTTAAAGGTTTTGAGGCCAGGTGACTCATCCAATGAATGTTGTAAGTTTTTAGAAGAAAAGTTTCTTTGTTCAGACTGTGATAATTTGTGATAAACAGATAAAAATGTCCTAAGCCCCTATTGCTACATTCTACTCTTGTCTAGTTCTGTTGCGGAACTTTTCAATTTTTTGTTCTTTTCTGACTTTTCCCAAAGCGCAGAAGTTTTGGTAAGGATGTCTTTGGAAACAGTAATTCATAAATACCAACTGATGGGAAGATAGCTGTTGAATACCGAATATCTCAGCTGCCTCAGTGGGCCATTGGAAAATATCTGAATTGACAACAGGGAGGAATTCATACGTTAATCAGGCAGAGACTTATAGATAAGGAGGACAAGAAGTCATTAATGTTAAAATGGCATTTAGATCCTAATTCGATACAACGCCATTCTTATTTTCCATTAAACATTTTTCAACTGTCCTGTTCATTTGTTCCTTAAGCATTTAAAATATGTATATATTTATTTATTTTATTTTTTGGCCAAGGATGCTGAAAGTTTAGTGAAAATTGCAATGTGTTGGAATAAATAACCGTCACGTGTGCTCTCATGCCGCCCTAACAGGCGCTCATTTTGCCGGTCAGTTGCTTCTCTTGGGAGCAGCACGGCCAAGAGGAGGAAGAGCTCAGGCTGCCAGAACTGGATGAGCCCTCCTGACTGTCCCCAGGCAAGGCCCTGTGGCTTCCTTGGGAATTTCTGCCACCCCCACCAAACCCCCCCACCCCAACAGGCGGCTGGACCCCTGGGCTACCCAGGTCTGCAGCCAAAATACGGCCCTGTCAAGGGAACAAGAGGCAAGGAGGCTTGGGCCTGACTGTGGGGAGAGGCTCGCTGGGGGCGCAGAGACCATCTGGGCCTCACCTAATAAAGGTTGTGTAGATAAAGGGAGCAAGTAAAGGGCGGGGCAGGCCACGCGGTTGCCCAGGGCGCAGGGCTTGCCGGCTGCCATTGGCTCTGGCTGCCATTGTGGTTCTGGCTGCCAGAAAGGTTTCGGCTGCCTGGAAGTCTTGGCTCCTGCTCCGGACGCTGTGCCGGGCCCAAAGATCTGGGACACACAAGTTTCGCACGTCCTGTCGCTGCTGTGCCTCTTGGCCCTGCCGCTCCTCACGTGACCGACTTTGTGGCTGCTGATGCAGGTGGTTCAGCCTCCAGACCACGCCCAGGCCCGGATCGCGCTGAGCTTCTGCCGCCTGGGACACAACAAGCCCTGGTCTTCGCGACCCTCCCATCTGTCACCCTCCCAACTCCCAAGCTCCCGTCTCCCACCCTCGGATCTCCCACCCTCCCGTCTCCCACTCTCCTGACTCCCACCCTCCAGTCTTCCACCCGCATCACCTCATGCCAACCTGGGGAGCTCTGATGACCCGGATCCTCCGCTTCCTCCCGGATGTTGGCCCACCTCAGGCGTGGACTGGAACCTCGGGTCCTTCCTTGTCTATCGGAGCCGGAACAGGTTGCTGCTCGGCTTTGGGTTCTGAACCTGCTGACCCCGCAGGAAAGACTCCCAGAGGCTGATCCCATCGGAGCTCTGCCTCCTCCACCCCAAAATGCGATGAAAGACTTGGGTCTGGATCGGGCTGCAGACCACCAGGCTTTGGAAATACGCGTCCCACCTCTGGACAGTCCAAATTCAAAAGCAACAAAGTTTATCCTTTCCCCGGAGCACCTGAGGAAAGGTCTGGCTCGGCATCACAGGTTTGCCAAGGGAGTGGATGGAACACCACACCAATTTGCACCTGAAGTTCAAGCACATAATTTGCAGTGCGATTATTTAGAAGCAAGTATGGACATCCTTTATCCTGGCAGCCTTCCTCTGGGGCTCCAGAATGCGGGTGAGTCTCCAGGGCACCCCGCGCAAGCGGAACTTTCTCACTCCCTGCTGGAGGCCCAGGCTTAAAATCTGGAGACCCCCGAGGAGGCCCCATCCTCTTCGTTTCAGCAGAAGGGCCCAGCCCGGCCTGCACGGTTCCCTGAGTAGGCTGAGCCTCAGCCGCGGTGCCTCAGGAGGCAGATATGCCGCCTCCAAACCGGACCGAAGCTCAGCACTTGAACTGGCCCAATGTCATCGTGAAGCCCGCGGAGGTGGAGCCCAGAGTAACTTCAGAAGCCGGGAAGGACGCCGAGCCCGCTCCAGCCCTGCAGGATGCCCCAGCGCAGCCTCCAGGTGGTCCTGGGAGGTGGAACCCGTGGCCCAGGAAGAGGCCCCAGTCGAGCCTCCTGTGGGAGTTTGCTGGACCTTCCCCCGGGGAGCAGGGGGTCCCCATGGAGGGTGTGGCTGAAGCCCCTCCCAATCAGGAGGTGACAGTGCGGCCTCCAGGTGAGGACGAAGCTCATGTCTACAGCACGCCCAACGAGAGGGTTAAGCCCGTGGATGCCACGGGCACCCTAACTTCCGAGATGACCAAGGAGGCTGAGCCTTCTGCAGCTCGGCAAGAGGCCTGGACCTCGGCGGTCGGCCCGTGTGCGAGTGGCAGGAGGCCTCGTTCGGCCTCTGCAACTCCCAGGCGAGCGTGATGGAGGAGCAGCTTCTGCTCCGAGTCACGACCAAGTTCGGCCTCGACGTTGCCCAGGGTGACTGTTCAGCCCACGGGGCGCATGCTGGCCGTGACTCCAGAGCCGCCGATGAGGTTTTAACTCGAGAGGAGGCCCAGCTCAGTCCTTTGGGCCCCCCGGAGCAGTTTGGACCTTTGCCAGACCGGCAAGAGGCTCCAGTTCAGCGGCTCCATTCCACCGAGGAGGATGGACGTCCTCCCGTCCATCCAGGGGTCCCGACTCAGCCCGAAGAGCTGCCCGAGGAGCCCCGTCGGAGCCTGCGGGAGAGCCCCGCTGGGTCTCAAGAGCCCCCTGGGGGTCGAAGCATCCCCAGCCCAGCAGGAGCACAGGGCTCAGCCTCCAGCCTTCTCCCCGGGCTATAGAAGCCCACTTCCCCGTGAGATGACATCGTCTCCCTAGGTCTGTCCTCGTCGTTCAGAGAGCAGTCTGCAGCGCTTGATGCCACAGTTCGGCGTGTGGATATGGCGCTCGCCATACAAGCAGGGCCCGCGCGGGAGGCTGAACTTTCTTCAGCTCAGCAGGACGACCCTCCTGTCCCCACTGGCGGGGGGGGGGGGGGTGGTGGGGGGCGACGGTGTCTCTACAACCCAGTCTGATCCCCCCAGGAGGCTGAATCTTCTCCAGCCCAGCCAGAGGCCACAGCTCAGACTCCAGATTCCCCCAAGGAAGTGGAACGTTCTCCAGGCCGGTGAGAGGCCCCTGCGGAGCCACCGGAGCCCCCTAAGGAGGTCGGACCTTCCGCAGGCGCCCAGCAGGCCCCGGTTCTCCCTCCAGAACCCTCCACGGAGGACCCGTCTTCTCGACACCACAGGACTCCTGAGACGGGAGA
>CAUYQG010051627.1:0-45153 GCA_963574415.1 Tarsius wallacei | reverse complement strand
AGCTGGAACTACAGGCGCGCGCTACCACGCCCGGCTAATTTTTGATTTATTGTAGAGATGAGGTCTCGCCAAGTTGCCCAGGCGGGTCTCGAACCCGTGGGCTCAGGCAATCCACTCACCTTGGCCTCCCAAAGTGCGGGTTTACAGGCTGAGCCACCGAGCCTGGCCAAGTGTACTTTTTTAAAGGAATTTTTAAAATATCAAGAATATAAATTTATTGAATGAGTAACCACACGAACAGGCTAGGGTGTCTGGGGAACCACTTTTTCTTTCCTAGATTATTGGGCACAGTTTCCTTCCTTTTACGCTAAATACAAATCAGGTTGTGTTCATTTAACACATGAGGAAAAGAGAATCTGAATCATATCAACATAAGGGCCAGGAGGACCTTACCACACATGCTACAATGCTTGTTTTGGAATAACAATCATTGCTTTAATAATTCTTATGCTTTCCCATTACAGAGAAATATTAAATAACCTTGTCTCTTTCATGGCTTTTCTAGAACATTATGGTAGTATAACCATGATAGCTAACATTTATTAAACAATTACAATATATCAGATTCCATGCTAAACTCTTTACATGCATTACCTCATTTAAAAAGTTTTTTAAAAAAATTTGTTTAGAGTCAGGGTCTTGCTCTGTCACTCAGGCTGGTGTGCAGTAGCCTGATCATAGCTCATTGTAACCTCAAACCCCTGGACTCCAGCAATTGTTCTGCTTCAGCCTCCTGAGTAACTAGGACTATAAAATGTGCGTCACTATGTCTGACTGATTTTTATTTTTTATTGTTTTGTGGAGACAGGGTCTTGCTATGTTGCCCAGCCTGGGCTCAAACTTCTGGCCTCAAATGTTTGCAAATAAGTAATGATCATTTTTGTATTGTGTGTGCTCAGAGGTGGAGCACAAACATTTTGTGGCCCTTTTACAAAACAGATTATTGGATCCAAACCATGAGACTATAATTTTAATGTTTGGATGGAGACAGGAATCTTATGTCTGAAGAAGCATTTTTGGGGATGCAGGTACATTGAGGCGCCTCTGCATACACTCTTCTTTGTTTCAGACCCTTAGGCTACAAATGTGGGAGTGGAGAGGAGTTGTAGGCATCTGTCTGGCAGAATAAGGGCTCTAGGAAGAACAGACAGATCCTTTCTGCAGGCTCCTTGACCACTGCCAGTTATTGACTGAGCCATTTCAGGAAGGGAATATTAAAAACACCAGGTAATTAGCTAAGGGTGTTGTAATTTCTATTTTCTATCTTCATTGCATGGCATGTTTGTTCATTAGGGTGTAAATGCTTTAAAACTAGGGATAATTTTCTAGTCATTATCTGCCACGTTTTTGAATATTGAAATAGTTGCCTGATTGATGAATTACTTTAATAGAAGAGTGAATTACAGAAATGACTCTCCATTCCTGACTCTTTACCTCAGAGTTCTCCTCCCCCAAACATTATGCCTCATGCTTTTCCTTTTACACTTAGTTCCTCATCTGCTTGCAAGGTTTCAACTCTTGGATGGAGAGAACATCTAAGTTCACTGTTTCCCGTACAAATTTAATTTTCTTCAATTCTTTAGCTGGGCAAGGCCTTGGGGTCCATGTTCTCCAGGGAGTTTGGGAAAGCCTTATTGCATTTGTATCAAAATTTGTACAAGCACTTATGAGCATTTTTCTGGGGGAAAGGATCAACAACTTTCATCTGATTCTTAGAGGGACCCAAAACATTGAATTAAAACTACTCTTTAGAGCTTTTAATTAAGACTTTCATTGACCACTTTGATATTATTTTTGTCAAACTATCTTCTGCCACAGCCTATAGTAAGATTGTATTAAAACTTCACTGATTGGATTCTGAAGTTGTAAACTATTTCCAGTCTTTTTTTTTTTTTTTGAGTTGGAGTCTCACTCTGTCACCCAGACTGGAGGGCAGTGGCATGCTCACGACCACCGCAACCTTGACCTGCTGGGCTCAGGCGATCCTTCTGCCTCAGCCTTCCAAGTAGCTGGAACCACAGGCATGCACCATAATACCTGGCTAATTTTTCTTGATTTATTGTAGAGACGAGGTCTCACCAAATTGCCCAGGTAGGTCTCAAACACATGGGCTCAGTCCTCTCACCTCGGCCTCCCAAAGTGCTAGGATTACAGGCATGAGCCACTGTGCCAGGCCTTATTTCTAGTCTTTAAGTGGCTATTCTTGAAATTATGTATACATAAAGTCTAAAAAGGTAGTTTTTACTTAATGACACCTCTGACAATGTAAGGACTTAGAATTCTTGAACTTTGATCTATCCTGAACATAGACATTACATTTTCTAGTGTTTTATTATTGTCTATAAAAAATCCTCACAAAATAGAACGTTATTATTTCATACAGATGTTTATTTAGATATACCTATCTTTACCAGTTTCTTTGATCATCAGTCTTCTATCTCAGAACTTCTTTCTGTGGTTTTTTTTTCTTAAGTGTCTCCTTCACAGATTTCTTTAGTGAAGGATTGTGGATGGAAAAGTTTCTAGTTTTTTGATGATCTTGGTTATTTCAGCATTTTAAAGATATTATTCCATTGTCTTCTGCCTTCCACATTATTTTGAGGAAGTTGTCAGTCTAGATGTAGTTCCTTTGTAGGAGATCTGCCTTCTGTCTCTGGTTGCTCTTGAGGTCATCTCTTTGACTTTGGTGTTCTCTAGTTTTTCTACAGTGTGTTTTATGTGACTTTCTTTTTATTAATAAGCTTGGTATATGTTGTGCTGCTTTGTGGATTTGTGCCTTATCAATTCTAAAAAGTACTTGGGCAATTTCTCTTCAAATACTGTTTCTCCTATGTACTCCTGGAATTAAAGTAGACATGTATCAGATCTTGTCATTCTTTCCTCCCTGTCTCTTACCTTTAATTTTCATCTCCTTTTTTTGTTTGTTTGTTTTCTTATGTGCTGCATTCTAGGTATTTTCTTGGAACTAACCTCTAGTTCACTAATGAGCTGGGTTTAATATGCCATTGAGTTTTTATTTTCAACAATTATATTTTTTACTTCTAAATATTGTGGGGGTATTTTTCCCACCATATCTGTGGTTCACTTTTTTAGTCTTTTGTGCTTGTCTACTTTTATGATTGAATCATTCATTTTGGGGTTGAGGGAAGAATTACTGAGGCACTTGCAAATTTTCCTTATTTCCTACAAGTCCTATGAAGTATTGAGTTATAGTTTACTAAATATCTAGTTAGTGAGAGGGCCCTTTGGAGCCTTTTTTTTTTTTTTTTAAATCTGAAGAAACCTCATTGATTTGAAATTTGTTACATCATGAACAAGGATTAAGGGTTTGAGCCAACACTTTAGAATTACTTAATGATATTGAAAGTAAAGTAGATTTCAAGGGACTGTTTATGAAAATGGATATAATAGTTACAGTACTACTACTTCTGAAGCAAAATATTCAAGACCTTTGTTCTACCTGCCTTGATATATAGTCATATACCATTATATATAGTCATATACCACATAACATTTCAGTCATATGATGGTGGTCCTGTAAGATTACAATACCATATATTGGAGTTGCCAAAAAAATGTATACACATTTTAAGAGATGTTATCTATGTATTACTTTTAGCTTGCTGTAATCAGAAGTGTCTGGACACCGTTGATAACTACTTTGAGCACGTCTTGCAGTTGCAGAAGTCAAATGTGACTTGTATTCATCTTTTGTTATTGGTATATATTGAGTATTACAATTTTTTTTTTTGAGTTGGAGTCTCACTCTGTCACCCAGACTGGAGTGCAGTGACACACTCATGGCCCCCTCAGCATTTCAAGTAGCCAGAACTACAGGTGTGTGATACCACACCCAGTTATTTTTTTATTTTATTGTAGAGACGAGGTCTTGCCAAGTTGCCCAGGCTGGTCTTGAACCCATGGGCTCAGGCAATCCACTAGCCTCGGCCTCCCAAAGTGCTGGGATTATAGGCTAAGCCACTGAACCTGGCCTTGAGTATTACAATTTTAATAGAGTTTTTTTCTTTCTTAAAATGTGTATACATTTTTCGTACCCTTTGTGTACATACTGTACCTTTTCTGTATTTAGATATGTTTAAGTACTCTAGTTCTTACTGTTGTTTTATGGTTGCCTGTAGTATTCAGTACAGTAACAGGTTTGTATCCTAGGAGCAATAGGCTACACTGTGTGACCTAGGTGTGGAGTAGACTACACCATCGAGGTTTGTGTAAATACACCAATGCATTTCTCAACTTGTCAACATTGTTAAGTGACATATGACTGTTAGCATAACTTCTTTAGCTTTTCTTTATCTGAGGTTGGCCCATTCAGTTGGTCTGAGCTAGTAAGGCCAGAGTTGTTGACTGGCTTTGTCCACACACAGCCAGTCCCTTCCTTTGCACTTTGAGTTGCCAATTCTCTAGTAAGTGGTGGATATCCCAGTTTGCCAGTCTTTGTGTCAGTCTTCATTCAGAACCTCATCAGAGTTTTCTACCAGCAGGAATCCTCTCCTTTAAGTTCTGTGTGACCAGTTTACCTTTTGTTTTGCACTATAATTATCAATTTGCACTTAATTATATGTTACTTTTTCTAGGTATCAAATAATGTCATGGATATTTTCTTTTGGAATGATTGGTTATGTGTCTGTTTTTTGGTATATTGTAGTACTTGGTCTGAAGACATGAATGTGGTAGACAGTCAATAATTGCTGACTTTTAGCTAAAATATAAATATTTGTAGTGACTGGAATTATGTTATTTGCAATTATACCATACATGTGGGAGTCATGCATTTAGATAACTTGTTTGAAAAAAAAAGTACATGGTGTTTGGAGGGCAAATAAAAATTTAAATTTGTTTAAGATACTTTTGAGGAGGGGAATTGTGTTCCCAGAAAGAGTTTTTAAAGTATTAGTATTGAAATGGTTTTTGTTTAGTTCTTTGGTAAAAAGTGTGTATGTGTGCAGGGAGTGCGGGGCGGGGGTCAATGTCGGATAACAATAGTATTCTCCAATTGGAGAAGTAGCTTCAATATATTTGGAAAGTGTCTTTACTTTTTGTCTTATTTCCATTTGTAATGGGCTCTGCTATGTGACGTTTTCTAGAGGCTGGTAGTTTTCCAGAGTTTGTTGATAAAACCCAAAGATGTTGTTGGTGTGAGTGTAAACTAGTACAACTTCTGTGGAAAACAGTTTGGCAATTCCTAAAAGATGTAAAAATAAACCTTCCACACGACTCCGCAATCTCCCTACCAGAAATATAGCCGGAGGAACTCAAATCACTGTATGAAAAAGATACCTGCACACACATGTTTATTGCAGCATTATTCACAGTAGCAAAAACATGGAACCAACCATGCTGCTCATCAAAAGAGGACTGGATTAACAAAATATACAAATATACAATAGAGTACTACACAGCTATAAAGAAGGACAAAATTAGCCAGGCTCGGTGGCTCAGCCTGTAATCCCGCGCTTGGGAGGCTGAGGTGAGTGGATTGCCTGAGCCCACGGGTTCGAGACTTGCCTGGTCAACTTGGCGAGACCTCATCTCTACAATAAATCAAAAAAATTAGCCAGGCGTGGTAGCACGTGCCTGTAGTTCCAGCTACTTGGAAGGCTAAGGTGGAAGGATCGCCGGAGCCCAGCAGGTCAAGGCTGCAGTGGCCAGGAGCGGCCACTGCTCTCCAGTCTGGGTGACTGAGTGAGACTCCAACTCAGAAAAAAAAAAAGACAAAATTATGAACTTCACAGAAACTTGGGTGGACTTGAGTCTATAATACTGAGTGATCTATCACAGAAACAAAGAACTCAGTACCTCATGTTCTCATAAGCAGACCTTGAACAAATATCACAATACTATAAGAAAGTGGGAAACTGCCAGGGGAGGGGTGGTGGTGGGATTGGCAGTAGTGGCTAACTGCCGGGGGGAAGGGGACACACCTCACCAACAAGGATACCTGCGTAATGAACATTTGTATAGCTAACCTTGAATTGTACCCCACATCTTTAAAGTTAAATAAATAAATAAATAAATAAATTCTGGCTCTGCCATTGAAAAACAAAATGAAACAAATAAAAATCAAGGATGTTGATTGCATGTCATGAATATTTGGTTAAAATGTACCCATTTTTTGTGGTACATATACACAATGGAATATTATGCAGCCATAAAGAAGGACAAACATATGGACTTCGCAGCAACTTGGATGGACTTAGAGCCTACCATACTCAGTGGTCTATCACAGAAACAAAGAACAGAGTACTATATATTCTCACTTGTAAGCGGACCTTGAACATTTATCATAATACTATAAGAAAGGGATTGGCAATAATGGGAAATTGCTAGGGACGAGGGGGTGGGATTGGCAGTTGAAGGAAATTGCCAGGGAGGGAGGGGCACACCTCATCAACAAGGGTACCTGTATAATGAACGTTTGTATATCTAACCCTGAATTGTTCCCCACATCTTTAAAATATATATATGCCCCTTTTTCATCAGTAGTTTACTGTTTAGTATTTCAGGGTATCACATAATTGCACACAGAAGCATTTCTTATTTTAGCATGTAACTAATGTGGAAACCTCCCCTATTTAGTGTATATGAGAACAAGAACAAAAAAAATTCTTTTAGCTTGTAAAAAGATGCCTTGCCCCATGTACATTGGACACCTCTGGGTCTCTCCTATAGACCATCAACCTTTACTTTAGGCATAATATACTTGGACTTAACTGACTTCCTTAGCATGTTAGATGTAGGTATTTGGTCAGGGAGAAGGATCTGCCAGAGGCATGCGAGTTGACATTAATAAGTTTGCTCATGAAGTCAGCTGAAGAGGGTAGCTGGTGATGGCTATCCAGGTCCTGGGGTGACAAGCTTGTGCCAGTCTTGAGCCATAGAGCACGTGATGGGCATGTGTATGGAAAGAAAAGGGATATGTTGGGAAAGGTATCAAGAACGGTTTTTAAAAAGAATTGGCATGTGAGTGACAAAATTAAGTTTACTCTTAATTTTGCACACATTTTATGGTAATTTCCACCCAAGTCATCCTAACAGAGGAGAGTGAGCAAGTATTCTTGGAAGGAGGTGGAGGTGGGGATGGGGAAGCAGTGGTCTCAGCAAGCCTGACAGGTTTTGAAATCTCATATCATCCTGAAACTTCTGAGTTGTTGGCCATGTATTCCACAGAATTTGGGGTGTTTGATATTAAATGCTTAAATAATACTTAGCAGTTAACTGTTCTTTTGATGATGTTTTCAGGAAGGTGAGCTGTGGGTTAGTGACTTTGTGTAACCCTTGATCTCCTGCTATGCACATGTATTTAGGTTTCAGAAGCAGGGATTTACTGTGTCAACATCTGTAATAATGCTGGGTAAATGAGGAAATTTGAATTAAGCAGACCAAAGAAATGACTTAAATAAAAAGCTTGTTTTAGTAATTGTTTTTTATCAATTAGGTTTAAAAATATTTGTTTTCTGGCTGAAATCATCTTATTGCTAGGGGTTCAACAGACGGTGCACTCATTTTTTTTTTAAATTTCAAGTCTGCCTGCCTAGCTGTACTTGAAAGAGTGCTTGTGCTGTTGTTTGGAGTCAGAGTCCCTGTTGGAAGGAGGGCCAGTCGGCTTTGTAACTCTGCCCTATTCATAGGCTAGACCAAATTCCCCTTAGAAAGCTTTGTCTTCCTAGAAGTTTCCATCCTTCGTCTCCTCTCTTTCTGCTGAGTTTTCTTGTCCCCATGTCCAGCTCTTGTCCTTCCAACCTGATTTTCGTACCTTTGCCAGGTCTCTCCGAGTTGAGGTTTCATTCATCCTGTCCTGACTCTTGACTGTGGCATCTGCACTTGCTGTGGCCTTGCTGAGCTCTGGCCTGGGGAGTGAGAGCATAGCTCCCACTTTTGTTTATCTAGCTTTTACTCTGTGCAGTTCAGAGAGAAAGTCTCTGCCTGCCATACATCTCAGCCATCGAGGTTGGCATGTGGCCAACAGGATGGGCTCCTGGACTGGCTTAGTCCTCTGATTCCCTCTTGCATGCAGATGAGCTTTTGAACTTAAAGAGAGAGGTAAATGATTACCACTTTTAAGGATAAAAAGAGTAGAGGTGTGTGTACACGTGTGTTTGGGAAGGTGCTAACTAGACTGATTTGTTGTGCTCTTCCTTCAGAATCTAACTATATGACTAAAATTCCCTCCAGAATTATTTGGCATACCATCTTTCTACACCACTAGTTTCTGGTCATAAATTAGCATTCTGAAAATGTCTGTAACTGATAAATACATATCTAAATGTGTATTCCTCAGGGAGACAGTTCTTCCTAAATAGCTCCAGGCTGGGGCTGCTTAAAAATGATGCGGTGGTGGTGATTGCGTAGAATAAGTTTAAAAGGTCGTGAAAGTGAGATCCTGTCGAAGTGTATGTGTGCACCTTGGCAGGAGGAAGTTAAGTGTTGAAGCCAGGCACATTCAGCTTGCCCTGGAACCTGGTCAAAGTCAACAAAAAAGAGACTGTGGTCCTGAGTGGGGCAGCTTCACAGCAGGACCACCTCCTCATGAAGGTGTTCTGGGAGAGAAAAGACCAAACCATGAAGTGGAGGTGGGGAAAGGTTGTTCTACAGTTCAAGTGTCATATAGTCATATAAACCTCAAGGTCCACTGGGGCTCCTAATGGCTAAATTCTGTGCAGCAGATGGCCATGCCTTGGAGTTTGTGAGCTATTGAAAATGCATTTTAGCACTCTCCCTTTGAAGAAAATTCTTTCCTTAGAGTTTGTCAAGGAAACGCTGGAGCAAATAAGGACACTTATGTGTCTTTGGCCCCAAAGGTGGGTCAGGAACTCTCAAAAGATGGGAGTGCCCTGTCATGTTCCTGAGCCCTCACTACTGGGTGATTGGGGTGGGAACTTAAAGTAAGATGAACCATTATCGTGCTGGGGAAACTGGCTGACATGCAGAAGATTGAAACAGGACCCCTACCTATCACCATACACAAAAATTAACTGTAAATGGATCAAAGACCTAAGCTTAAAAAAACCCTCAAACTATAAGAATCTTAGACAACGCAGGAGACACCCTTATGGAAATTGGAACTGACAACCAATTCCTGATCAGGATCCTAAGTGCCCATACCATAAGAAATAAGATAGACAAGTGGGACCTTATCAAACTAACGAATTTCTGCAAAGCAAAAGAAACCATCAGGAGAGAGGGAGACAGCCCACAGAATGGGGAAAAATATTTGCCAACTATATATCTGACAAAGGCCTGACATCTAGAATCTACAAGGAACTCAAATGCACTGAAAAAAACAGCCCCATTAAAAAGTGGACAAAAGACATGAATAGACACTTCTCAAAAGAAAATACACGGGCAGCCAACAGGCACATGAAAAAGTGCACAGCCTCACTAATTATCAGAGAGATGCAAATCAAAACCACATTGAGATACCATCTAACCCCAGTAAGAATGGCCATCATTAATAAAACAAACAACAACGGGTGCTGGCGAAGATACGGAGAAAAAGGAACATGTCTACACTGCTGGTGGGAATGCAAACTAGTGCAACCTCTTTGGAAGACAGTGTGACAGTTTCTGAAAGAACTAGAAATTGACCTTCCATATGACCCAGCAATTCCCCTATTGGGAGTATACCCAGAGGAACTCAAATCATTCTACAAAAAAGATAACTGTGCACGCATGTTTGTTGTAGCTCTATTTATGATAGCAAAAACATGGAACCAACCATGCTGCCCATTGAAGCCAGACTGGATTAAAAAAAAAAAGTGGTACATATACACAATAGAATATTATACAGCCATCAAGAAGGACAAACATATGGACTTCACAGCAACTTGGATAGATTTAGAGTCTATCATACTCAGTGATCTATCACAGAAAGAAAGAACGGAGTACCATATGTTCTCACTCATAAGCAAACCTTGAACAATTATAATACTATAAAGGGATTGGCGGTAGTGGGAAACTGTCAGGGGTTGGGGAGTGGGATTGACCATTGAGGGAAACTGCTAGGGGAGGGAGGGGCACACCTCATCAGAAAGGGTATCCGCATAATCAATGTTTGTATACCTAACTCTGAATTGTACCTCATATCTTTATAATAAAAAAAGAAGATGGACAGTTACATCCCCTCAGTCCCTCACCACCTTTCACTTCTCAGAAGCTGGGGATTATCCAAGTGTAACTCAAACTTCCCTGGAAGTCTGCCTGACAACCAGCCTCCTCCTACTCTACCTGATGGGACCCCAGCTGACTGTCTACTCTGCTAGGATAAGGGGTGTTGCCACTGCCTTCATTGCACCTGGTGGAGTGGCCTTCTTCGGGCCATCCCTTGCTGTGAACTAGAGCCCTCCCTGTCATAGCTGCAGGGGTCCCTCTCCCCAGCAGTTCTAGAGAGCCATGCTTGGCTTCTCCTGCTTACCCTTTGTTCCAGGAATATACTCAGTACTGCTTCTTCTGGAAGCTCCTGGTTTTCAGTTGTACTTCTATCCCTAGTGGCGTCTTTGGCAAGGGAAGATTCAAGAGACAGACACCTGCTGTCTGCACAGTGGGCCCTCCCCACCGCAATCTGTCTCCCTGAGCCAACTTCATTTCTGGTTCCTCAGTCCTGGCAGCCTCCACCTCGAGCATCTCTCCCAATCCCAGTGGGCCACAACTCTAGTGCTCAAACTCAAGCACCTACTGCCTAAGACAGAGACTACTTGGAAGCTCTGTGGAATGCTTAGAGAGCTTTTGAGGGGCTGTGCACATTAGAAGCATTTGTCACTGAAAATTGTTGTGGGGTCAGTGATTTGGACTCTTGGTTCAGAGTCGTTCCAAATCATTTTCCTTTGTTTTCTCTGGGTTTCTTGCATTTTTGGCCTTGTCTGATTCTGGGTCTAGGGAGACGACATAGAGTGTCGCTGTCCCACCCACTCCATGTGTGACTGTTCTCACCTGCTGTCTGTGTTAGAGCCCTTCCCTCAGGCATTCCACCGAGTGCTGTAATACGGACTTGAACCGTTCAGAGACGTGTAGTTCCTTGTTTAATGAAAAAGCTCAGGTGAACAATAAAATCCTTCTTGCTTTCTAAAACGAATTGACTTTCAAACTTTACTAAGCTGCTCTTTTCCTTGTGTTTGTCAACTGCCTTCACTGCCCTTAGTAGAAAATGGGTTTTTCACTCCTGCTACATCATTTGGGTAGGTTTTTGCTTGTAGACATCAATGATGACACAAAAAAGCAACAGACACAGGAAGATTATTTTTCTCCCTTGTTCCCTATTTAGATAGGTACTGTATTAGCAAGAAGCTATTTATTCTTTCATTGGGCAACTTGTATGTAAGGATAGTATTTGAAAGACTACTTGAAGAGAGTTTATAAATCATATGGTGAAATTTTTAAAATGTGAAGATGGCTAGTTTTTTCAAAATCTTTTTGTGAACAAATTTTTAGTGAGCAGTTAACATTACTGGGACTTAGTAAGTGACCTTTTGCATGCTACGTAAAAGCATGTCAGAGTTCAGGAGGTTTTACCTCTGTGGTTTAGGGCTTAAGGTGTTAGAGATGTTATTTTTTTTCTAAGACACATACTAATAACAAGAAAAAAACCCCTCATTTTTCTTGGTATGAAGACTAGAGTTATGAGGATTTCTTAGACTCTTTATAGTGTAAGTTGACAGATAATGGTAGTTATAAAAGATAAACAAGATCTTAATCTTCCTTTTTTTCCCATGGTCACCGTACTTGGGGTCATTAAGCAGAACATATGGCAGACGTGACCAAAGTAATGACATTTTCTAATGTAGCTTACAGAAGCAGAATACGAAGGCTCAGCTGATTACCTGTAGTTTCAAAGGCAGCTAGTAGGTTTCCTGTGCACAGTACCATGGAAATCTTGTGTATGGACCTAAACATGAGTGACTAATTACAGGGTAGAAAATTAATAAGCTTTGTATATGAGATTAAGCAAATTTGCAGGGAGAATGAGCTTAATACATCATCGTGGATAGCAATTTTTGACTGTCATCAAAGATTTCAAGTTAAGCAGGTGTCTGTAATGAAGCACAAAACATTGATGAAAACAATATCAGGGATTGGATTTGTCCAAATATGTTAACTGAAAATTTTTGTTCAACGAACATCAGCAAGTGCTCACTTTGGAAGAGAATTTGAAAGTTTCTACAAAAATGATGATACAAACAATGCCCGTTTGACATGTCTGACATGTTATTTATTTATTTTTAAGAAATAGAACAAAATAACAGGAGGAGTCTTGTCCAGTACAGACATTGGAAGTCTCATATACAGTGGCAAACATTAGCATTCTTAAGAATCAAGGCAGCACTATCAAATAACCATGTGGTCTTTGTTATGAATAGCATGGTTTATTGTATAACCAATTCTGTAGGGTTAAATAGATTTAATATGTGGAAATCAGGAAGTTTTGAGAGTCAGAGATGCAGAGGGAACAAACTTGGGATCTAGTGAAGGGTTTTTAAATTAAGATACTTGATTTTATGTGTAAGAAACAACTTTTGATTTACAACATATCAACCTTACTCATTAGACTTATAGTGCTGAATTGCTTGAGTTCATGTCAAAATAAGATTTGGCACCACAGAGGATATTAAAAAAAAAAAAAACGATGTCAGAGGGCAGTTCTTAAAGTAGAGAAAGTTCTGAGAATATTTTGTGTTGTCAACAGGCTCTTTGAACCAAGACTTTGGCCTTCTAAGGTCTTGACGTGAACTGGCTGACATCCACTTGGCAGGCAGGCCCTTTGAATTTCCAGAATTTATGTAGTCTCATCACCTTAGTGTTGGTTTGCATGTAAAGGGCCTGTGTGTGTTTATTGAGCAAAGAAATGGGAGTTAAAGATGGAAAGAAAAAAAATCCCATGCTCTACAAACCCAGTCTAACTACCAGAAATCCCAGAGGACCATCGTTTTCCATACATCTCTGCATAAATATGTATAGAACAGTGTATGTTATAGATAACAGTTGTTTCACAAAAACAGAATCATATACATGCTATTTAGACAAGTAGAAGTGAACATGAAGGAATTGTAGAATTTTATGTCAAAACCTTTTTATATCATTCACTCACTTTTCTTTTGCCTTTTCCTTATTGATTTGTTGGTGGTCTTCGCGCGTAATGGAGACTGGTCTTTGTTCTATGTGTTGGGAATATCTTCTGAATTATGGTTTTGTTCTTCATTAAACATTTTTAAAATCAATCATATAGTTACATGTTTCACTTGACAAAGTAATGAAATTTGACATTTTAATGTCGTCAGATTTTCTCCTCATTTTGTTTCTTGTTTAAGAAATCTTTCCTATCCCAAGATCATTGTCTTCTGTATTTTCGTTTAAATATTTCACTTTTTGCAATATGAACTTTAGTCTCCCTACAGTTTGTTTTTAATGTGTAGCCTAAGGTTGGAGTTCAATTAATTTTTTAAATGTGGATAATCTGTTGTCACCATTATGAAATAGATCATCTCTTCCCCCCGACACTTATTAGCCATCTCTGTCATATATGAAGTTTTCATGGAGGTGATATTTGTCTTTTTCTGATTCACACCTTTTTCTGATTCATACCATATTGTCTTGAGTAGCACAGCTTTGTAAGTCTTGGAAACTTGCCCTACCAGTTATCTTCGTCTTATTCTTTTTTTCTGGCAAATTTCTCAGCTCCTCTTGATGATATATGCCCTTTTGTCTATACACTGGAATTACATTGAGTTATCTGAGAAACCCTGCTGAGCTAGGGTTGATCCTGTATTGCATTCATGGATTAATCAGTGGCACTGGAGATACCAGAGGGCATAACTGCTAAAATGAGATGCTTTTATTCTAGTGGTGGCAGCAGTCTAGTTAGGTTTAGAGTGCTAGTGGCTTATGAGGATGGCGTTATTTTTATGTAAAACAATCAGGGAGAGATTCATTGATAAGGTGATATTCAGGACCGGGGTTGAAGTGAGGGCCAGCAGGTAGCCAGTATGTCTGGAGATCGAGGGAGAAAATAGTGGATAAGGTGGGGGGACAGGGGATATGTGTAGGAGCTTGTTGGTGTGCTAATACTTTGAATTTTATTTGTAGTAAGCTGAGAAGTCATGGAAAAATGATGCAATGGAATTAAAAAGTTTAAGAGGTTATGTTGGATGCTATTTGGATAACTGTCAGGAGACTAGGAAGAAAGCCAGGAGACTGTTTGGGAGGCTGGCAGAATAATCTAGACAAAAACTGATGGTGGTTTGAAACCTGGGTAGTATTCTTGGGAGCTAGTGAGGAGTGATTGCATTTTGGGTATATTTTGAAGGTAGAGCTGAGTAGGATTTTCTCATGGATTGGATATTGAATGTGAAGGCATGAGGAGGAATGAAAAGAACCCAAGGTCTTTAGGCCAGAATAACTAGAGTTGATGTGACATTTATTGAGATGAGAGTTCCTGCTTAGGGTGCAACTTTGGCTTTATTACTAAGGAGGGCTGGTGGGTGGATATGAGGAGTTGAATTTTAAGTGTCAAGTTTGAGATGTCTGTTAGACATCTAGTGGGGAGGTGCTGGGTAGCAATAAATGACACAAGATTATAGTTGTAGTTAGTATATATAGCAGGAGAGAATTTTAGCAGTTATCAGACTATATACTTATTTATTTAAAGCCATAAGCGTGTTCATTCATCTGGGCAGCAAGTGTAAGAAGAGCAGAGATGTGAAGACTAAATCCTGGGACACTCAAGCCCTCATTATTTAGAGCTTGAGGCAAATAAGGACATAGTAAAGGAGACTGAGGAGAGAAGTAGCCAGAGAAGTAGAATCAAGAGATTGTGGTGCCCTGGAAGCCAGGTGAGGAAAATGTCGAGGAGGGAAAGAGCCACTCTTTGGTGCTGTGGAGGACTGAGAATTGACTTAGATTTTGCAGCATGAAGGATACTTGGCAGCAGCTATTTTCGTGGAATTTGGGAATTGGAGCCTGGCATGGGTTCATGAGAGAATGGGAAAAAAGGATTTGGAGGTAGTGATTATAGGCAATTCTCAGGAAGAGTTTTATAGCAGGAACAAGGAATGTAGGATAGGCTGCAGTGTATTTTGCTTTAAGATGGGAGAATGACAGTTGTGTGATGCTGGGAAAGAGCTAACAGGAAGGGGAGGTTTAGTAGAGAGCGCAGGCATGTGGACAGTGGCTGAAGGGATGTGGCAAGAAGGGATGTGGCAAGAAGGGATGTATGTATCCAGGAGCATGGGCAGCATGTTCCCTTACTTATATCTGCCTCTCCTCATTCAGTGATGTTTTGTTAGGAATTGTTTGAAAGTTTTACACAAACTTTCTTAGATTTATTCTTAGAAACTAGTTTTTTGTTGGTATTGTTAATGAAACAGTAAAGAAAAAATGGTGCATAGAAAGGCTGCTTATGCATATCTAATCTTATATTCAGCTAGCTTGTTAAGACATCTTATTATTTGAAAATTGTAGATTTTTTTAGATTTATATGTAGACAATCTTATCTGATGCAAATAGGCAGATCTATTTTTTTTCTTTTATTGCATTGGCTGGGACCATCCAGTACAGTGTTGAATATAAGTTGTAACAAAAAACAAGCATTCTTGTTTTATTTTTTAATTCTAAAAGGGAATGGTTCTAAAAAGAAATACATTAATATATTTTCTGATGTTGAGCCATCCTTGCATTTCTGGGATAAATATGACCCTGTATAGTCACATGTATTATTTTATGAACGTTAATTTTTTCCTAATCATTATTGTAATTAGCCACATGAAAGAGAGATAACCAACTTAATATTTTTCTGTTCTGAGACATTTTAAAAAGAATTTTTGGAAATTGTGTTTTTTTTTCAGATTTAGTTTTACTTGCTTATAAAATTATCTGGGCTTCTGCTGCCTTTTAGGATAGGAGGTGAACTGTTTGATTATCCACTCAATAATTTATCTTATTTAGTTAATTAGTACTTTCTGTTTCTTAAGTCGTTTATATCCTAATTTTTTTTTATACTGAAAGTGCCTTAAGATAGTTAAAAATCTGCACTGGATCTATGATTCAGCATGCCTCCTACTTTTTGTACCTTTTCTTTTACAGATGTTTTCCCTTATTTGACACTTTTAAAGAATCAGTTTTTGTCATTGTTTTTTCTGTTGTATCTTTTTCTAATTCATTATTTCTTGCTCTTTATTTCCTTTTGCCTTTAGGTTATTTGGTTCTTTTCCTAGTTTATTGAGTTGAGCACTTAGCTCATACTCTTTTATAATGAAGTTGATCACATCCTGTACGTGCAGCTTTTGCTGCATCTTATAAGTTTGATTTCATGTTTTCAATCTTAAGTAGTTTTAGATTTTTCTTTCTGTTTATTTAAAATATGTTCACTATTTATTCATATGTCTTAAAAGCCAACAAGCATAAAAAATGGCAACTGGAGGATTTCTGTTTTAAGAACATTTAAATTTCTGAGGTGAAATTTTTTTCTTCATAACTAGATTTTGCAATTCTAGTTGAATTGCATCATGGTCAGAAAATATTCTGTCTTTGAAACTCATGGAGGTTTCCTTTTGTGATGTTGTCAAGGGTTTTATCTTGGGATTAGTGTTCAATATTTGTTCTGGCTTCAAATATATACATATATTAATATATTAAACCTATTTCCTTTATCAAATATTGATTATACCCTTCATTTTTTCTTGCTTGATCTTTTAACTAGCTGACACAGGATGAATTCATTTCCTAAATTCATAGATTAAAGTATGCAGTTCACTAGCTATTAGTGTAGTCACAAAGTTGTACAGTCATCACCCCTAATTCCAGAATATTTTCATCCCCTCAGAAAGAAGCTATATGCCCAATAGCTGTGAATCCCCTTCTCCACCCTCCACTCCTGGCAACTACTATATACTTTTTGTCCCTGTGAATTTGTTTATCCTAGACATTTCATATAAATAGAATCATACAATATGTGGCAGTTTATGTCTGACTTTTTGTATTTATTATCACATTTCCAAGGTTTGTTTATATTATAGGGTGTATTAGTAATTCATTCCTTGTTATGGCTATATAATACTCCATTTTGTGGATGTACTATTTTTTGTTTATCCCTCAATTGGTAGATGTTTGAATTGTTTTCTACTATTTATCTATTATGAATATGAGCATTTATGTAGAAGTTTTTGTGTGAATATGTTTTTCATTTTCTTGAGCATATACCTAGGAGTGGATATCTTTTAATAATTATTTTAGTGAGGATTTAGAGATAGTAAATTCTTGGTATTCATAATTCTAAAGATAATTGCACGAATGTCACTATTAATGACTTTATAGCTGGATATAAGCTTATTGATTTACAATTTATCAGTCTTCTAGCTGATGAAAAAATCTTCTGTCCCGGTTTTCTTTGTAAGTCCTATATGAGTTTCTAGTCATTTAAAATTTCTTACCTTTGATAGTTCTGTAGTTTTATTACAGTGAATCTAAATAGATGTGACATACTTTTGATGTGACGATATTAACATCTCTTTTAATATATGTTAATGCCTTAAGGAATTGTGTCTATGCTCATGAGGTACAGAGATCTATGCTTTTCTTGTTTCATGTCAGAGTTAATGGTGGCCTCATAAGAGGAGTTAAGAAGCATTCTATTTGCTTATTTTCTTGAAATTGGATGTGTTAAATTGGTTTTGATTCTTTCATGAATGTTTACTAGGATTTATCAGTGAAACCATCTGTGACTTAGATTATCTTTGTGTTAAGTTTTTAGATTATGAATTCACTGCCTTTAATAAATGTAAGCTATGTAGATTATATTTCTTAAGTCTGTTTTGATGTAAGTTGTATCTTTAAAGGAATTTACGTCATCAAAAGTGTTGAATTTATTGGCAAATAGTTGTTTCTGCTCTTTACTGTTAGTTAACTTTTATTTTCAGTTTAATTTGCTTTTCTTTTTTTGTTTCTTAAAGTGGAAGTTTAGGTCATTGGTCTATGACTTTTTTTTCTTTTGAGTTGGTGTCTCACTCTCACCCAGGCTGGAGTGCAGTGGCACGCTCACAGCCACCCCTGCCTCAACCTGCTGGGCTCCAGCGATCTTTCTGCCTCAGCCTTCCAAGCAGCCAGAACTACTGGCACGTACTACCACACCTGGCTAATTTTTTGACTTATTGTAGAGATGAGGTCTCACCATGTTGCCCAGGCGGGTCTTGAACCCGCGAGCTCAGGCAGTCCTCTCACTTTGGCCCCCACAAAGTGCTAGGATTACAGGCTTGAGCCACTGCAACTGGCCTGTTTTTTTCTTATACAGACATTTAATAATGTAAATTTTCTTTATGCTCTGCTTTGGTGTATCAACGTTTGCTATAATTTCATTTTAATTCAGTTCAAAATATTTTCTGATTTCCTTTGTGATTTATTCTTTGGCCCATGGGTTTAGAATTAGGTTTATTTTCAGATATTGAGGTTTTACTAAATGTTTTATTGTTGATTTTTAGTTCCATTGCAATCAGAGCACATTATCTGTAAGGTTTCAGTCTTTTAGAATTTATTCTGAATTGTTTTATGGCCTAGTATACGATCTGTCTTGGTGAATGTTCTTTGTATACTTGAAAAGGTTACATAATTCTTCAGTTGGTGATGGAGCATTTCAGAAATAACAGCTAAATTAAGGTTCATATGGTCAGAAATCTCCCATGTCTACACTGGTTTTTTGGTTCAGTTTTATCACCTACTGAGAAGTATGCTAGAATTTCCAGCTGTGATTTGTTTATTTCTTCCTTTATTTGTTTTTCTTTCACATATCTTAAAGCTGTGTTATTAGATGGATGTATATTTATAATATTGGTATATCTTCCTATTCCAGACCTTTTAAAGTCACTATGAAATTTAAAAAAAAACACTAAGAATGTCTCTTTTTGTTTTTGTTTATACACTTTGAAGTCTACTTCGTTTTACACTAATACATCTATTCCAGCTTTGATATATATTTATTCAGTCTGTTACTTTTAGTTTGTTTGTCTTTATAGTTAAAATGCTTCTTTAGAAACTAGACTATAGTTGGTTCTTGTTTTTAAATAAATTCAATCTGACAATCTCTCCTTTTTGATTTGAATATTTAGTCTATTTACACTTAAAGTAATTATTAACTTGGCTCTATTTAGATTTATCACTGTGTTTTTTTAGGGAGGGAGTTTTATTTGATTTTGTTCCTCCTCTTTTATTGTTTTTTGTGTTAATCAAAATTTGTATTTCATGTTGCTTCTTTTGGTTTTCTGGCTATATGCATCTTAGCTTTATTCCAATCTTGTTAGCATTAAAATTGAATCACTTTGGATGAAACTTTGGAGTATATACTATATAGATACTCTTAATATATGCTATATATTAATATATACTATATTCAACAGTATATTTTCATTTCCTCTACTTATCCTTAGTATTATTGTCATATGTATTACATCTGTATACTTTGTAAACCCATCAGTGGTGTTGTATTTTTTGCTTCAAGCTGTCTTCTTTATAGAAACTAAGATATTATATATTAGATATACTCACATAATAACCATTTCTTGCTCCCTTCATTCTTTATTGTAGATCCATGTTACTATTTAGTGTAATTTCAATTTGGACTAGAGAACTTTCTTTGGCTTTTCTTTTCTTTCTTTTTTTTTTTTTTTTTTTTTTCCTTTTTCCTTAGCTTTTCTTGTAGTGCAGATCACCCATGACAAATAGTTTACTTGGAAATGCCCTTATTTTTACCTTCATTTTTAAAGGATAATTTTGCTGGATTCTAGAATTCTTGGTTGACAGGATTTTTTCTCCTTTAGCAATTTGAATAGTTGGTCCCAGTGTCTTCATACTACCATAGTTTCTAATGTCTGTGTTTTTAAAAAATCATTATCGCCATTATTTTCCTGTATATTTTTTTCTGACTGCTTTCAAGACTTTTTAATCTTTGACTTTCAGCCATTTGACTAAGATGTGTACAGGAATAGTTTATATTTGTTCTGTTTGAGATTCACTGAGCTTTGGGGGAATTTTTCAGATGCTCTGTCAGATGTTTCAGATGTTCTCCTCACCTGAGATTCCAACGTACGCATGCATCCTATCTCTTTCTCTCTTTTTTTAGAGTCTATTCAAGTTTATTTACATGGCAGAAGAAAACCTTAGTCTCTTATTTAGTCAATCCTAGTGAGTTTATTTTAGTAAATGTTTTGTTCAGATCTAGATTTTCTATTTTTCTAGTTTCATTATCTCTGCTGAAATTGCCTTATCTGTTCACTCATTGATATCATATTTTCCTTCAGTTCTTTGAGCATGATTTTTCAAAATCTTGGAATATTTATGATAACAAGGTATCTGATAAGCAGAAACATAAACAGGGTATCCAACACCCTGGCTCACTTGGAGTCAGTTTCTATTGGTTATCGTTTTACTTGCATACAGGTCACACTCTCCTGTTTTTTTCTTGTCTAGCTGAAAATTGGATAGATGGCTGTAATGACTCTTGTTTTCTTCTTTTGTGTTGTTCTGAAGAGTAATCGATTTTTGTAGTAGACAGTTAAATTGCTTGGAGTTAAACTCCAAGTAATTCACATATCAGTTTGTCCTGTGATATGTAGCTGTTCATGTATCTCCTCTGCCCTTATATTTTTCCACTGATGCTTTTTTAGTCTGCCACTGTATAAGACTCCCCTATGCCTATAAAACTTGGAAGTCAGCAGAGGATCTGGGTAGCGATGGCCTTTCTCTGCGGTTTTCTCTGTGGTTTTTTGAGCTGTGTACACTGACATTTTGTACCACCCTTGCTGAGCACGGTTGGAAAAGAGCATCAGATTCACAGATTTGGCTCCATGTTACTCTTTTAAAAAAAGGTTTCTTTCTGGTTTTTGACTGTCTTTTCACCATGCCACTTGTGGTTTCCTCAGCCCATATGTAGTATGTAGTTAAGCTGTCAGCTAGGGAATTGAACATTTTATGCTCTGAATTTGGGTGTCACTCCTACAATTCTAGTGCTGTCAGAATGCTTTAAATTTCTAGTTGCTTCCCCAACTCTCCAGGCTTTGATATCTGGCAGCCACAAACTTAAAATTCTTACCCCTCCTGGTTGTGGTTTTTGATATTTAACTCTTTTCCTGGCTTTTGTAAGCACTCTTTTTAGGTAGTTTTTTTTTTTAAACCAGTTATCACAAATGTTATCTGTGTTCACATGACCTCTTCATGTTTCCTGCCATTACAGAAAGTTGTCTTTTGTTTTGAAATATTAGGGTACAATTTATGTGTTTCATGAGCATGTGCTTCTATTGTGCATTCATTGTTTTTAGGGTCATTGTGTATTCATTCTTTTTTTCCTTGAGATACCTTTGTATGAGATTTAACCACCATCATTTTTCTGTTTTTGAAAATTAGTCTTTTTTGTACTGCCAGGAGAGTGGGTCGGGGGATTTTCTGAAGCCACAGCTCTAGAGCTCCCTCTTCTGTTGTCCTATTTTGTCTTAACTGACTTAACTGCTTTCTGAGCCTACCTTCAGGCTCTGTCTTCCCATCCTTCTTCTTTCACGTCTTCCATCTGGGCTTTCTCTTTCCATTGCCCCTACTGTCCCTTTCCTGCTCCATTTGAATTCTGTTCCCTCAATTTTCCTTAGTAGAAAGGCACTTTGGCTGGCTAGTTTCAAGAGCTCTTATGCCTTAGACTGCTGAAGTCTCTTCAGACCTTGCTGTAATTCCTTGCACCCACCTACAGATGGAAGTGTGCAAGAACCCTTTCCATTTTGGGCTGCTGTTCTCCAGTGGTGCACTGTGTCTTCCAGTGAATGCCCATTGCTAGTGTAGAGGTGTTATGTTTCTCTGCTCATCAGATACCTTGTTGTTTCCCTCTGCTTCCTCCTGCACAGATCCTGATACATCTGCAGCTTGCAGCTTTTGCTGATTTATCCTGTTGTAGTAGTGTTTTGGGGCTCCAGGGTTCCCTAGTTTTCTTTTTACTGCTATCTGAAGATATTTGGGTCTTATGGGGGAACCAGGGAGATTTGTTCACCTCTTTTGCTGTCCCTATTTTCCTGCATTTCTATCTTGATGTGAAGCAGGTTTATCCTGCTATAATCCCTTTTCTGTTTGCCCCAAGAATGTTTGCTATTGGTGCTTGTGACTGCAACGTTTACCCCAAGATAACTCGCAGGTTACAGTCCTAACCCTACCCCCAAGGATGACCACGAAATACCTTGCTTTTATTATTATTTTCACATCGCTCTAGTATATCCACAGTCTTTGGAAGCAAATGACATCATTCTGTTTATAGCATTCTGTTTTTAGTAGTGGTGTTTCCATTTACAAAATACAGTAATTCTCTCTCTTTTTTTTTTTTTTTTAGAAATAACTCCAAGAACAGTTTTTACATTTTATTTTCACATTGAAAGGCAGTCAGATTTGCTTCAGACTCAGTGTGTTTATGTAAATTAAATGAACATGGCAGTGAGCTGTACTTTTTTTTTTTTCTAAACAGGAAATGGGTTAAAGACTGGAATGGGGATGAGAATTCCCTCAGGATTCTCTCACCAACTCTCCCCTACAACTAAGACTGATGACAATAGACAGGTTTCCTATGGTCTCTGTTCTCTAGTCACCCTTTTACTTAAGACTGTAATTCCAATATTTTCTGTCTCCATGGGTTGTGATCTGCCCTCCCATCCACCTCACACTGACCTGAGGCCTTGTATCCTCTAGGCATCAGCATATGCCCCTGGGGCATCATCTGGCATCATATTTTTCTTACTTTTCCTGATTTTATAATTTTCGTCTATATTTGTAAAGATTTCCTTTCTTGTTAGTTTGTGAGAATGCATTTTTTAAAGTATTTAAAAGATGCTTTACTCAGCTCCCTCTCTCTCCCTCTCCTTCCCTCCCCCTCTCTTGCTGACCCCTCTCCCGTGTGCGTGCTCGCGTGTGTGTGTGTGTGTGTGTGTGTGTGATGCTAGAAAGAAAGAACTTTGGGGATATCTTGTCCATTAAATTGGTGGAAATGAAAATTTGATTTCTTTTTCTTGTAACTGGTCTTTTTTTTTTTTTAAGCAGGATTTATTGAGAGGACAGAAACGCTCCCACAGTGGGAGGGGACCCAAGGGGGTTGACCGAAACTGGTCTTTAAAAAAAAAAATTACTTGTCTCATGATTCAGCATGCTTTCTTTGCTCTTCTAAACCTTTCTGATTTTTGAAATACCTTGGTTTTCTGTGCATGTTCTAAGAGTTTGCTGTCTTCTCCTTAAGAAATCAGTCAAGGTCTATAATTTTTGTGAAGCCTAGGATTTTGGTCACAAGTGTAGATGGAAGGGAGAGAAAAGTATAACATTCATATTATCTGGCCTAGGGAAGCCCAGGCTATTTCCCACATTTCAGAGATTCATACACTTAGAGTTAGAAAGGCCCTAGGAAGTGACCTTGCTCAGTCAGCTTGTCTCTAGTTTCACACACAAGGATGTTGGGACTGAGACCAAGAGAAGGTTATTATTAAGTCATGATGAAGCACAAGGCTTTGCCTAAGAACTTAATTCACACATTCCTCACACTACTGCAAGGTATTAGTCACCCCTTTTAGAGCTGAAGACAGTAAGTCTTTGGTAAAGTGTTGGAATAGAAATACAGTTTAGATCACAGCATAAAGACTTTTGTCACCCCCGTCACTGGCCAGGCTGGTGGTCTGAGAGCCAGAGGGAGCTGGATTCTCTGATGCCCTGGACCCTGCCCTTCCTTCCTGCCAGTGGGAAGCGATGGCTTAGACAACTTGCCTCACTGCTATAAATGACAAAACATCCTTCCCTCTGTTGTTTCTAGACCATGCCACTGATTTTCAAACTTGACTGACATACAAACTGCTGTAAAAGGAAAAACTCCTGTATATACCCCTTTAACTAGGCACATTTTTCATCCCATGAGCAGTGGTAGAAATTTCTAGTTATTTGAGAAAATGTCTTTTGGTGGCAAATTAACTTTCAAGCAGAATAATTACACTTAATAACTAGAAAATTTGTTAAGGCCACCACTTAAATGAAAATACAAAAGTGGAAATTTTTATGGAACTCTTGGCCCATTTAGTGTATATTTTTGTCCTTTTTCTATACTATTATCTGTGTATTCCAGCTATATTTGTTTTCAGTGTGATGAAAAGAGGGAGAAATTGTTCATAGTAGCTTCATAGTTAACAATTTTGCTAACTAGAATAAAAGTTTGAATCAAACTTTTTAAATTAGACCCCCCCGAAAAAACCCAAAAAACTTGTACTAGAAGAAGGCACATTTGAATAGGAATAATATATAGGAACTGATGCTGATCTTGGGACACTAAAAACAAAAAATGTACTAATAAATGAGTGAATTCCCTAAACTTATGAATAAATTTTGCTTTGAGAAACTTTTAGAACCAAACACAATACCTTATGTTAATATAGATAGCGTAGCAATGAAAATATATTCTGTTCCCATAGGAGGAAAAAAGTATATGCTTAAAGGAGAAAGAATTATCAAGTAAGGTCAGGAGTCAGAATGTAAGTTATTTTGTAGACTGTCCGTAAATTCAGATTTTCTGTCAAGTTGGTATAGTTTGGGCAGAAATTCCATAGAAACAATGTTGTGTTCTTCTGTGCTAGTCATACACACACACACAGAGAGAGAGAGAGAGAGAGAGAGAGAGAGAGAGAGAGAGAGACTTATCATGGGAATTGGCTCATGCGATTATGGAGGCTGAGAAGTCTATCAGTCTGCTGTCTTCAAGCTGGAGACCCAGGAAAGTGGTGATATAGTTCCAGGCCACATTGGAAGGCCTGAGAACCAGGGGTTCCAATGGTGTAAGTCCCAGTACCAGTCTGAAGACTTGAGTACCAGGAGCATTGATGTCTGAGGGCAGGAGAAGATGAATGTTTCAGTTTAAGGAGAGAGAGAGGGAATTCACTCTTCTTCCACCCTTTTGTCCTATTTGGGCTCTCTATAGATTGAATGATGCCCATCCACGTTGGTGAGGGTGGATCTTTGTTAGTCTACTTACTCACGTGCTTATCTCTTCTAGAAACATCCTCACAGACACACCCAGAAATAATGTTATACCAGCTATCTGGGTATCCCTTAGGTCAGTCAAGTTGACATGTAAAATTAATCTTCACAAAGGAGTAAAAGAAGACATAGAAGTGGTAGCTGCAGATGGCAGTTGACAGAGAGGGAAAAGGAAGGGACTTAGCGAAGGGCAGCCTCCCAGTGCTGAGATTTGACCTCCGAGGAGCAGACATGTGTGTCATAGGATCGCAGGACCTACCAGCGCTAGACAAGGTGGCCCATCTGTGAAGGCCACTGAAGTGAGCAGTAGGGACTTGCATGCTGACCTGCTTGTCCTGTGTCCCCTGAAAAATCCCACACTGTAGGAGAAAGGAAAAGGAAGGACACGTCCTTGCAGTGTCCCTCCAGCATCCTCTGTTAGCAAGGCATGGCATCGCCATCTGCCATAGGAGATTCCCCTGTGGTGTCCAGCATCACACAGTAGGGCACACACAGATGTTTGGATTGAGAGACAGCACATTCACACCTCCACCCTGCTTCCAGAATGCTTTCCAAAATGTAAAATTGATCCTGGCATTTTCCTACGAAATATCTTAATGGCTGTCAACATTAAAAAAATATTATTTCAACTTATTTTGGAGTAATTTTAAACTTTACAGAAAAGTTGTAAAAATGACAGAATTCTCAATTTCCCCTTCCCCAACTTCCTGAATTTTAACAGCTTCCATAATTAGCACAGTTATCAAAACCAGAAATTTATTCGGGAAGAGCCGGATGTGGTGGCTTACACCTGTAATCCTAGTATTTTGGAAAGCGGAGGGAAGAGGATTGTCTGAGCCCAGGGGTTCGAGACCAGTTTGGGCAACTTGGCGAGGCCTCATCTCTACAATATATCAAAAAAATTAGCTGGGCATGGTGGTGCACACCTGTGGTTTCAGCTACTTAGAAGGCTGAGGTGGAAGGATCACCTGAACCCAGCAGGTCGAGGCTGTGGTGGCCGTGAGCTTGCCACTACACTCCAGCCTGGGCAACAGAGTGAGATTCCTACTCAAAAATAAAAGGTATTCAGGATAAGCTATATAGAGTTTATTCTATTTTCCCATTTAATGTCCTTTTTTTGGTTCCAGGATTCAGCGTTGCATTTAATTTTCTTGTTTTTTTAGTCTGTTTCATTCTGTGACAGTTCCTTAGTCTTTCCTTTGGTGATCTTGACACTTTTGAAGAATGTAAGTTATTTTGTAGACTCTCCCTAAATTCAGATTTTCTGTCAGGTTGGTGTAAATTTGGGCAAAAATTCCATAGAAACAATGTTGTGTTCTTCTGTGTTAGTCATAACAATACACAGACCAAGTGGCTTAAATAACAGAAGTTTAGTTTTTCCCAGTTTTGGAGGCTGCATCCAAGAACAGGGTGTTGGTAGATTTGGTTTCTTCTGAGGGCTTTCTTCCCTCAGAGGGCTTGCAGATAGATGACTGTCTTCTAGCTGTGTCCTCACATGTTCTTTCCTCTGTGCATGCATGCCCCTGGTGTCTCTGTGTGTGTCCTAATTTCTTCTTAGAAGGATGCCAGTCATATTGGATTGGGCTCATCCACGAGATCTCATCATGTTGATTACTTCTTTAAAGATTCTGTCTTACTCACATTACAGTCATATTCTGATTTTATGGGAGTTAAGGCCTCAGTGGTTGTGAGGTAACACAGATTAGCCTGCACCACCTTCTGAAGTTGTGTCACATCAGGGGAAGTATATCTTATTACTGGTGACATTAACCTTGATCTCTTGGTTAAGGTGATGGCTGCCAAGTTTTTTCACTAAATGTAACTATTTTTCACTTTGTAATTGATACATATCCTGGGGGAGATAACTAAGGCTATGAAAATATGCTGTTTCTCCTCAAAGTTTTACCAACCAACTTGGGCATTTTATTGATAAATCTTGCCTGCAAGAATTATTTCTGTGATACCTATCTTAAGGTGATTGTCTATTCCTTTGTGTCTTCTACATTTGTTAATAGAAGTTCTTCTGTAAGGAGGCATTGTATATGATTCATTTACTGTAGATTCTCTGTATATGATTCATTCGTTCACTCATTCATGTTCTTATGCACTCAAGTTTTTTTAAATTCTGTGCTCTTAAAGTTGTTACTCCACTTGTTACAGCTTTGGTCATTGGAATCTCCTTCATTTTGGATCTTGTGTCCTCTTATGCTCTCCACCTTCCTTTTTAAGCATTGCCTTATTTTCAGCCACAAATTAATTTTAAATTTGCTAACCCAAATGCCGGTGAAAAACATCTTTATTAAGTAGATCAGGTGTCAGTGAACTGTAGCCCATGGGCCAACCAGTCCACTTCCTGTTTGTGTAAGTAAAGTTTTATTGTAACATGGCCTGCCCATTTGTTTATATATAATTTGTGGTTGCTTCTTCACTACAGTGGTCAAGTCGAGTAGTTGCAGCAGAGACCAAATGGCCTGCAAAACTGAAACCTTTACTGTCTGGCCCTTTGCAGAAACGGTTTGCTGACTTTTGAACTCTAACAGCATAGATTTTTATACACCGTTATTTTTATCTTTAGCATTATAGTGTCTTAGTCAAAATACTGTTTCCTAAAGCTCCTTTTCCTTTCCACTTGCTTCAGTGTGGTTATTTTATTGTAATACAGTTAGGCTCATCTATTACTGCTTGTGTCCCATTTTTGGTTCCCCACACACACATACTGGTTGATATAATTGTGTATTTTGGATTTGTGAAACATTAATAAGACTTTCAGAGTGGGAGCTATACACAGGGTGTGCTCAAAAAAGTCCCTCCCCACTCCTGCCTCCCCATTCCTATTCAGCCATGCTTTCAATGCTTTTCCATCCACCCTCTGTGGGTGGCCAACGTCATTTTTGGTTTGTCTTTCATATACATCTTTTGAACAAATAAACAGATAAGTTTTATAAAATATTTGTCTTCTTTCATTACAGGTAGAGTAAGTAGCATAGTATAAGATACTCTTTTGCACTCTGCTTTTTGTACCTAATGTACCTTGGAAATCACTACAAATCAACTCTTAAAGATCATCTTCCTTTTTTCCTAATTTTTATGGTTTTTTATCATCCTTGTTTTTAAAAACAGTTGCTCCATTGTTTGGATGTACTGTAGTGCATTCAACCACTCTCCTATGTATGGCATTTAGAGTGTTTCTAATATTTTGTAATTATAAATAGTGCTGCTATACATAACCTTACTTATGTGTACTTTTTATACTGTTTACTGTTGGGGGCCTGTCTTCAGGATAGTTTAATAGAGGCGGGATTGCTGGGTTAAAAGGTAAGTGCATATGTAATTTTGTTACCTGTTGCTAAGTCCTCTTAAGAGTTGCTAAGTCCTCTTAAGAGTGGCCCCGATGGCATTATTATAGTGTGAGAGTACCTGTTTCCTCCAGCCTCACTGCAGAATGTACTGTCACACTTTCCCCTAATTCGATAGTTAAGAAATGTTATCTCAGTAGTTTTAACTTGGAATTTCTCTGTATTATGGAGTTTCAACAATTTTTTCATTGGTTTTATATGCTATGTATGCTTTTGATATTTTTTCTACCCTTTGAGTGTACATTGCCTCTGTTTCTGTATTTTTCCTGTTTTCTATCAGATTTTGGTCCTATATCTTGCTTTTTTTTCTTTTTTGAGTTGTAGTCTAACTCTTTTCCCCAACCTGGAGTGCAGTGGCATGCTCGTGGCCACCACATCCTCAGCCTTCCAAGTAGCTGGAATCACAGGTGTGTGCCACCATGTTTGGCTAGTTTTTTGATTTTTTTGTAGAGATGAAATCTCACCAAGTTGCCTAGGCTGGTCTTGAACCTGTGGGCTCAGGCAGTCCTCTTGCTTCTGCCTCTCAAACTGCTGGGATTTGAGAGAGTGCCTGGCCTCTTTAAGTTTTTAAGAGTATTTTGTATGATAGGGATATTAGGCCTTGGTGGTATTTATTGCACATATTTTCTCCCAGTTGACTTGATTTGATTATGATGTATATGTTTATTTTTGTCTTTATGACTCCCTTTTGTCTATAGGATAATGCCCTAATACATAGTTCTGTAAACATGTGATTACTTACCCCTTGCTGTTTGTTGTTTGGAATGTACTTCCTACCTCCTACTCAGTAATATTCAACTCAAGCATCAGTTCCAAATGATTTCTCAACTACAATGAGTTATTTTGAAGAAATAAATTACCTTCTGCCTTTTCAGAGGGTGCTGCTTTCAGAAGTTGTTTGATCTTCATAGTACTCTTTAATGATTCCCTGTAACTATGTAACTAGTACTAGTTAACTAAATCATTGAGTTTTTTTCAGATTTTATCAGTTGCTGTGTTTGTATGGAATGATATATTATAGGACTTTGAGGCATTTTACCCAATTTTAATATAATTTCATGAATCCATTTCCACCAAGATCTTTTTTTGCCACAGTACATAATAAAATTTACAAGTCCCAATGTTGACTTGAGTGATGTCTTAGTCCATTTAGATTGCTGTAACAAAATACCATAAACTGAGTGGCTTATAAACAGAAGTTTATGCTCACAGTTCTAGAGGCTAGGAAGTCCAAGATCAAGGCATTGGCAGATTGTCTCGTGAGTCCTGGGTCTCTGATTCTTAGAGCCACCATCTCACTGTGTCCTTATATGGTGGAAGGGGCTAGCCAGCTCTCTGGCTTCTCTCTTATTTTATTTTTATTTATTTATTTATTTATTTTTTGAGTTGGAGTCTCACTCTGTCTCCCAGACTGGAGTGTAGTAGCACGCTCATGGCCACCGCAGCCTCGACCTGCTGGGCTCAGGTGATCCTTCCAAGTAGCTGGAGCTACAGGCATGCACTACCATCCCCGGCTATGGCTTCTCTTTTATAAGAGCACTTAGCCAATTTATGAGGGCGAGGCCTTGTAATCTAATCATTTCTCAAAGACCCCATCTTCTAATACCCTGAGGTTGGGGATTAGGTTTTAACATAGGAATTTTGGTGGACATTTAGGCCATAGCAAGTGACTGTTTATGTATATATTCAATAATTGCAAGCAACTCCTTCAATAAACAGTGGAATAACTAATCAATTCATATCAATTTATGTCAGATCAGCCATAGAGAGATCAGTTTACTGGGAGCTAATGAAGCTTTAGTTTTGGGCCAGACGTAAGTTTTTGATAGTTGGCATTATGGAAGGGACATTTTTGCATGCTCATTACTTCTTCATTAGTTAAGAAGGATTTCCTCTAGAGGCATTAGTTAGCAAGAATATGAGGTGAAGGTAAAACATAGTAGGCCGTGTAAAAAGTTCCTGAATTTACAAAAGAGGTTGATGATTTAAAAACAAAAACAAAAACCTGAATTATGTTGTATAGCTATTAAGATAGAAATAGCAGTTTGTGTTTAATAAACTCTCTAGACTTAACAATTTTAAATAAAAATAGAACACTTAAAATAACATTTTCCGCTGGGCTCAGTGGCTCAGCCTGTAATCCCGCGCTTTGGGAGGCCAAGGTGAGTGGATTGCCTGAACCCGCGGGTTCGAGACCCACCTGGGCAACTTGGCGAGATCTCATCTCTACAATAAATCAAAAATCAACCGGGCGTGGTAGCGTGCCCCTGTAATTCTGGCTACTCGGAAGGCTGAGGCGGAAGGATCGCTGGAGCCCAGCAGGTCGAGGCTGCGGTGGCCGGGAGCGGCCACTGCACTCCAGTCTGGGTGATGGAGTGAGACTCCAACTCAAAATAAATAAATATGTAAATAAAAAATAACATTTTCCAAAGTACTTCCTCAGTAGTGATGGGTTGTCACCACCAAGCAGCTTATCGATAGTCTTCCTTCAGCTGCTGTTATCCTCTGGTCAATTACTCATTCCTGTTGGAGAAGCAGAGCCAGTCCCTGTGTACTTACCATCAAGAGACTCCTAGAATTTAGTAACGGTATACCAAAAGTGGGCTATATGGGTTTTTGAAAAACTAACTTTTAATTACACAAGTACTCAATTTACATTATCCTTGTAAAATAAATGAAAACATTCTAAACAAGGTTGAAGCCACCTCTGAGTCCTGACTCTCACTTGACTCTGTTGTGTCCCACCCTCTTCCCCACCCAGTAACTACTGTTATCAGTCTTCTTGGGACCTTTCACACATCATCTGTTTCACCTTAGCTGTATTCAGGGGAGGTCTATGAACCAGCAGCAACTGGTGGGAGTTGTTTTAAATGCACGACCTCAGGCATCAGCCAAAATCTGCTGAATTGGAATCTCCATTTTAATGAAATCCTGCAGTGATTTGTAGGCACATGATTTTGTATACAGGTGTTAGTGAACATAGTATTGCCAGTGTGTTTGAAATTTACACAGATGGTATTATACTGTAACTTTTTTCATCAATGAATGCCCTTAGATATTCTAAAGGTTACTCCATGTTGGTGTATGTAGACCTGGTCCATTCTTTTCTAAGTTGCTTACTAGCTTCTGTAGTGTTAAATGATTAGTTATTTCCTCGTACAAAGACATTAAAGTAGTCTGCAATTTTTTGTTTGTTTGTTTGAGTTGGAGTCTTACTCTGTCGCCCAGACTGGAGTGCAGTGGCCGCTTCCGGCCATCGCAGCCTCGACCTGCTGGGCTCCAGCAATCCTTCCGCCTCAGCCTTCCAAGTAGCTGGAACTACAGGCGCGCACTACCACGCCCGGCTAATTTTTTGATTTATTGTAGAGATGAGGTCTCACCAAGTTGCCCAGGCGGGTCTTGAACCCGTGGGCTCAGGCAATTCACTCACCTCGGCCTCCCAAGGCGCGGGATTACAGGCTGAGCCACCAAGCCCGGCTTAGTCTGCAATTTTTTAATGTCCAGTGTGGCAGTGTCTTCAGGGTGTGTCTTGTGTATATGTACTGTGTAGCTGGATAGAAAGGTGTGAGCATTTTTAACTTAAAAGATACTGCTGAATTGCCCTCCAAAATGGCTGTATCAATTTGACTCTTACTTTGTTTCAACAATCAATTTATATAGTCTTTTTTTTTGAGTCTGTTTATAACTCTATTGCCTAGGCTGGAGTGCACTGACACGATCATGGCTCAGTGAAGTCTTGATCTCCTAGGCTCAGGCAGTTCTCCTGCCTCAGCTTCCCTAGTAGCTGGGACTAATGGCACGTGTCACCACGCCCAGCTAATTTTTTTTTATTTTGTAGAGACAAGGTTTCACTATATTGCCCAGGCTGGCCTCGAACTCTTGGGCTTAAGAAATCCTCCCGCTGCAGCCTCCCAAAGTACTAGATTACAGGCATGAGCCACCGTACCCAGCCTAGTAGTCTTTATTCTTTGTAACATTGTTTTGATTATTGTGTCTTTATAATGGTTTCATATCAGGTTGACCAATTGCTCCCCCTTTTGTTCTAATTCTTTAAAATTGTGTATATATGGCAAATTTTAGATCCAAGGGGTACAAGTGCATGTTTGTTAGATGAGTACATTGTATGTTGGTGGGATTGGGTTCCTGGTGTCCACTTTCCCTAAATAGTGAACATTGTACCCAGTGGGTAGTTTTTAAACTCACTCCTTTCCTTTTGGTGTCCCCAGTGTTACTGCTTCCATCTTTGTGTCCCTCAGTACCCGTTGTTTAGCTCCCACATGTGAGAACACACAGTGTTTAGTTTTCTGTTTCTGGTGTATATATACCATATTTTCTTTTAGTCAACTGTTGATGGGCACTTAGATTGGCTCCATAACTTTGGTATTGTGAATAGTGCTACAATGAACATACAGGTGCAGGTATTTTTTTTTTAATATAAAGATTTCTTTTCCCTTGGATAACTACCCATTGATCTGTTTTTTTTAACCAGTTATTAGGCTGTTTTAGCTACTATAACCTTATAGCATAATTTGAAGTCATGCAATGTGATGCTGCCACATATGTTTATTTTGCTTAGGATTGATTTGGCTAGTTAGGCTCTGTTTTGGTTCCAGATGAACTTTTGGAAAATTATGTTGGAAATTTGATAGGGACTGACTACATTGACTCTGTACATTGCTTTAGGCAGCATGGTTATTTTAATTATATTGATTTTTCCAATCCGTGAGCATGGAATATTTTTTTTCCATATATTTGTGTCATCTATGATTTCTTTTATCAGTGTTCTCCTTATGGAAATCTTTTACCTCCTTAGTTAAATGTGTTGCTGGGTATTTTGCTTTTTTGTGGCTATTGTAAATGGCATTGAGGTCTTTTGATGTACTTTTGGATTAGTTTTGCTAATATTTTGTTGAGGATTTTTGCATTGTGTTCATCAGAGATATTGGTCTGTAGTTTTCTTTTCTCAGTTTCAGCATTATTGGTGTATAGAAATGCTACTGATTTGTATACATTGATCTTGTATCCTGAAACTTTACAGAACTCATCAAGTCTAGGATCTCTTGGAGGGGGTATACAATCATGTCATCAGTGAACATAGGCAGTTTGACTTCTACCTTGCCCATTTGGATGTCTTTTTTTTCTCTTGCCTGATTGCTCTGGCTAGAACTTTCGGTATTATAGTGAATAGGAGTGAATATCCTTGTTTTGTTCCAGTTTTTAGGGGGTAATGTTTTCATCTTTTCCCCATTGGGTACAATGCTGACTGTGGGTTTGTCTTATATGTCTGTTATTTTAAGGATATGTTCCTTTAATGCTTAGTTTATTGAGAGTTTTTTTTTAAATCATAAAGGAATGTTGTCTTTTATCAAATGCCATTTCTGCATCTATTGAGATAATCGTATGGTTTTTGTTTTTAAATGTGTGGTGAATTGCATTTTTTTATTTGCAGATGTTGTGCCATCCTTGCATTCTTGGAATAAAATCACTTTATGGTGGCAAGTTATCTTTTTTATGTGCTTTTGAATTAGGTTTGCTAGTATTTTGTTGAGGACTTTTTGCATTGGTGTGTATTTTTCTTTTTTTATTGTGTTCTTGCTGATTTTGGTATCAAGGTGTTACTGATTTCATAGAGTAAGTTGGCAGTTCCTTCTTGATTTTTTGGAATAGTTTCAGTAAGATCGGCAACAGCTTTTCTTTGTATATGTGGTAAAATTAGCTGTGAATCCATCTAGTCTTGGGCTTTTTTCTTTTTTGAGGGGGAAGACTTTTTATTACTGATTCAATTTCATTCATTGCTTGTTATTGGTCTTTTTAGGATTTGTTTCTTCCTAGTTCAGTCTTAAGAGGTTGTATATTTCCAGGAATTTATCCATTTCCTCTAGGTTTTCTAGGTATTGCCATAGAGGTGTTCATAGTTGTCTCTGATGATCTTTTGTATTTCTGTGGTATCAATTGCAATGTTACCTTTACCATTTCTGGTTGTACTTATTTGAGTATTCTCTTTTTGGCTAATCTATCTAGTGGTCTGTCAACTTTGTTTATTAACCTTTCAAGAACCAACTTGTTGATTCATTAATACTTTGATTTTGTTTTGTTTTGTTTTATTGGTCTCATTCTCATTTAGTTCTGCTCTGATCTTATTTCTCTTCTTATGCTAGCTTTAGGTTTAGATTGTTCTTGTTTTTCTAGTTCCTTGAGGTGTGATGTTGTTGATTTGAGATCTTTTTAATGTATGTATTTAATGCTATAAACTTCCTCTTATCTCTGATTTTGTTCCTTCCCAGAGGTTTTGATATGTTGTGTTTCTATTTGCATTTGTTTCAGATAATTGATTTCCACCTTAATTTTGTTTTACCCCTGGGTCATTCAGGAGCAAGTTGTTCATTTTTTATGTAGTTGTTCAGTTCTAAGAGTGCCTCTTAGGATTGATGTCTAATTTTTCTAAATTTATCTGAGAAGATAAATGATATAATTTTAATATTTTTGAATTTATTGTGACTTGCTTTATGCTTAAGCATATGGTCACTTTTGGAGAATGTTCCATGCAGAGGTGAGAAGAATATGTATTCTGTAGTTGTTAGAGAAAATGTTTGGTAAATGTCTATTAGGTTCATTTGGTCTGTAGTCCAGTTTAAGTCCAGAGTTCCCTTGTTGATTTTCTCTTTAGGACCTGTTTAGTGGTGTCACTGGTGTATGGAAGTCCCTTACTATTATTGTATTGCTGTCAGTGTGTTTTCTTAGGTCAAGTAGTATTTATATTATGAATCTAGGTGTTCTGGTATTGAGTGCATATCTACTTAGGATAGTTAAATCTTGTTGTAGTGACCTCTTTATAATTATATAATGCCCACCCCCATGTTTTTTAACCGTTGTCAGTTTAAAGTTCATTTTATTTGATATGAAGATGGCTACTTCTGCTTGCTTTTGTTTTCCGTTTGCATGATATGTTTTTCTACCCATTTACTTTCAGTCTGTAGTTATCTTTAATCAGTAGGTGGGTCTCTTTCACAGAGGATTTGAGTCTTGGGTTTGTTGTTGTCGTTGTTGTTGTTGTTGTTGTTGTTGGAGTCTTACTCTGTCACCCAGACTGGAGTATAGTGGCATGATCATGGCTCACTGAAACCTCAACCTCCTGGGCTTAGGTGACCCTTCTCCTTTAGTGTCCCAAGTAACTGAGAAAACAGGTGTGTACACTACCATGCCCGGCTAATGTTTTGAGAGATGAGGTGTGGCTGTGTTGCCCAGACTGGTCTCAAACTCTTAGACTCAAGTGATCCTCCTGCCTCAGCCTCCCAAATTGCTGGAATTAACTGGCATGGCCACGGTACCCGACCCTCATTCTGAATCTTTTAAGTGGAGCATTTCGGCCGTTTACTTTCAAGGTTAATATTGTTATGTGAAATTTTGCTCCTGTCATAATGTTGTTAGCTAGTTGCCTTGGGGTTTCAGTTTGTAATTGCTTATAAGATCTGTGAGCTTTGTGCTTATGTGACCTTTGATGATAGCAAGTATTGTTTTGTTTCTGTGTTTAGGATTCCTTTGAATACTTCTTATGGTGCTGATGAATTCTGTTAGCGTTTGGTTGTCTAGGAAAGACTTCATTTCTCCTTCATTTGTGAAGCTTAGTGTGGCAGGATATGAAATTCTTGACTGGCATTGTTTTTTTTCTTTAAGGGGGTTAAAAAAATAGGCCCCTAGTATCTTCTGACTTATAGGGTTTCTGCTGAGAAGTTAGTCTGATGGATTTTTCTTATAGATGATTAGATGCTTCTGTCTTGTCACTCTTAGGATTTGTTTCTTGCACAGTGACTTTGGACAGTATATGCCTTGTTGAGGTTCTTGCAAAGTATAGGGGGGGTCAAAAACCCCAGGGATTTATTGTTTTAAAAATTGTGTATTTATTCCCACATGTTTAAACTTCAGTAACCTTCAAAGTTATCTCTGTTTGATGCACTTCACTTGTCAAGATGCTTTTTCCACTTCTCAAAACAGTTTTTGAATTTGTCAGTTTTGATGCCTTTTAGTGCTTCTCCTGTTTTTTGTTTCACCTCTGCTATATCAGCAAAACATTTCCCTTTGAGGACTTTTTTCATCAAGGGAAACCAAAAATAATCACTTGGGGTGAGATTGGTTGAGTAGAGAGGGTGGGACATTGAGGTCATGCCAGCTTTGGTCAAAAACTGCTGAACACTCAGAGTGGTGTGGCCAGGTTGTTCATGTAAATCACCCATTATGAATGAAATAGACAAATGTGTTGAAAGAATCTCCTTCCAAAATTCACTGAAGCTGAATGCAGCCTTTCACAGTGCTACCTGGTATACTGATGCCGATGGATTTTAGAACACTTACCTAGTTGGGGAAGCCTGTACTATCAGTGGCCTGCCCTCCAAAAAATAATTCCTTTTTCGGGGGTGGGGGGTAGTCCCCCTTGTATTATACAGGAGTTCTCAGCTTCCTGTATTTCTAAACCTCTGCCAAGGAAAGTTTTCTTAAGCTATTTCCTTGAATAGGTTTCCCATAGTTTTTACTTTATCTTCTCCCTCTGGAATACTGATGATTCATAAGTTTGGGTGCTTTTACATAATCCCATATTTCTCAAAGGTTTGTACATTTTCTAAATTAAAAAAAAATTTTTTTGTCTGACTTGCTTAAGTCAAAAGGTGTCCTTTTTAATTCTTTCTTCCACTTAGTTTAACCTATTGTTCAAGCTTCCAACTGTGTGTTTTTTGTTGTTGTTGTTGTTGTTGTTTTGAGTTGGAGTCTCACTCCGTCACCCAGACTGGAGTGCAGTGGCCGCTCCCGGCCACCGCAGCCTCAACCTGCTGGGTTCCAGCGATCCTTCCGCCTCAGCCTTCCAAGTAGCTGGAACTACAGGCGTGCGCTACCACACCCGGCTAATTTTTTGATTTATTGTAGAGATGAGGTCTCGCCAAGTTGCCCAGGCGGGTCTCGAGCCCGCGGGCTCAGGCAATCCACTCACCTCAGCCTCCCAAGGCGTGGGATTACAGGCTGAGCCACCGAGCCCGGCCATCTGTGTTTTATTAATTCCTTCAATGAATTTGTTTATTTCCAGAAATTCAGTTTGTTTTTTTTAATGTTGTATGTCTCTCCTTTTACATCATGAATTGTTTTTACTGATTTCTTTTTGTTGATTTTCAACCTTCTGTTGGATCCCATTGAGGTTCTTTAAAGTCAGTATTTTAAATTCTTTATCTGGTATTTAAAGGATTTTATTCTGAGTAGGGTTCGTTGCTGGAGGGTTAGTGTGTTTCTTTGTAACACTCTGTTTTTTCATACTTCCAAAGTTTTTGGTTTTTTTTCTCATTTGGATAAATTTTCTTATTTTTTGAGTTTGCTTTTGCTTGGGTAGGATTTGTTTCCCTTTGAGGAGGTGTTTATAATGTATGTTGTGTAGGGTTCTTAGACTTTTGATCTGGGTATTTTCAGTGCAGGGTCTGTATAAGTTTTTTGAATAAAGATAGCCTTTGTATGTTGGCTTTCCCAAATGCTGGTTGTTGTAGCAGTATACTGGGAGTGTGGGCCGACTCACTGCCTCCTGTAAGATGGGAGTGGTGGGGGTCAGGGGAAGTTTATGCTATTCCTCAGTGTAGTGCACTTTTATAAGATTTCCTGCTGTGTTGCCTCTTCAACCTCCATGCCAGTAGGTGGCGCTGGGTATTTACTTGATCCCTGTTCATTGGGCTAAGCCCTCTTGTCTCAGGCAATGAGCTGATTTTTCTCCTCTGAACACCATTGCCTAGGCTGCTTGCCCTTCTTCTCCCTGGGATCTGGGATGTTCTTCGCTATTTCGGTGAATTCCCATTTTTCTTTTTGCGTTGATGCTCACTAAGTTCATCTTTGCACATTATTTTGCTATTTCCAGGTGGCCAGGCATGCTGGAAGCCTCCAGTCCTCCATCTTGAGGAAACAAGAGCTTATGTTGACTTTTTAAAAAGTTTCATATTCTTCTATTAGAGACTTAAAATTTGACATGAAGCCTGTCAAGTTCTATGATATATTCTGGGGGGGTTTTCATAGCAGGTCACGTTTTGAATTTATAGGTTAATTTGGGCAGATGATAGGCATGTTTAACTGTTGAGCCCTCTGATGCCCATTCCTGAACATGGTATTTCTCTCAGTTTATTTGTCTTCTTAATTCTTTGAGTAAAGTTTTATAGTTGGATGTATACATATATACACATTAATGCGTGTGTTGTATATTGTAGTTTTGCCTGTTTCTGTTAGATTTATTTTTAGGTAGTTTTTCTAGTTATTATGAATGGAATTTTTTTTAAGAGACTGATTTCTAATTGCCTGCTAGTGTATAGAAAAATCATTAGGTTTTTTGTATGTTTATCTTATACCTGGTTCCTTTCCTAGATACCAGAGTTTTGTGGTTTTTTTCCTTTTAAAGCTTTTTTTTCTCCCCTATTTTTACTTTTATATGTTTTGGGAGCATGAGTGTAGATGTCTTTCATGCGTTTATTGCATAGTGGACACTAGTAGTTTTAATTATCAATCTTTAGAATCTCTAGGATTTTCTGAACAAGCAATTGTATACCTTCTAATTAATTATGATTTTGTACTTTTTTTCCCTTGGTTTTTATACATCCATTTCATTTTCTAATCTAGTGTAGACTGGAAACTTCCAGGAGAGTGTTGAGTAACATGGTAGATAATATTGCTGTGTTGTCTTTACTTACTGGGAGTGCTGCTAATGATTCACCATTAAAATATGAGCATTCCCAAAAATGTTTTGTTGGAGTTACTCTTCTATCCAAATTTGCTGGCAAAGAGATATTTGTTATAGTCATGAGTGGTTTTAATTTGATGGTGTGCTTTTTCAGTATCTATTGATATTCTTAGCTTTACACCTGTATTTAATAATGATAGTGATAGATTTTCTAGTACTGAATTATCCTTTTATTCTTGGCCACTATTTATTATTTTTGCCACTGCTGGATTTATTTTGCTAAATTATGAGGTTAGGAAGTTTAAATCACTGCTATAAGTGAGATTGAGATTTTTTTTTTGTATGTGTGTATGTTGTTCTGGTTTTGTTATTTTCTTTTACTTGATTATTGGAATCTAATTACTTGTTTCTTAATGTCTTGGTGGGATCTGAGTAAAGTTTGTATCTCATATTTGAAAACAGAATTGTTGGCTATTTGTTAAGTATGTTTGATTTCTAATACCAATGAAATTTTGGTACATCTGAGTAGGTAGCTTTTCACTTATTTTTATTTCCACATTTAGTTAAAAGGATTTTTAGCAAACTTTTCGGAACAAAGTATGTCCTTAAAATATTAGAGTAAGTAAGTTTTCTTTCTTTCTTTTTTTTTTTTTTTTTTTGAGTCTCACTTTGTCACCCAGACTCTGGAGTGCAGTGGCACGCTCGCCAAGTTGTCCAGGCGAGTCTCAAACCCGCGGGCTCAGGCACTCCACTCACCTCGGCCTCCCAAAGCCCTGGGATTGCAGGCTGAGCCACTGAGCCCCGCCTGGAGTAAGTTTTCTTAAACTTTGTGTGGACAGCTATTTTTATATTTAGTAAATTATTTTAGGGTTGAAATCATGAGGGAGAGAGGTACCCTGAAGTAAGTAATTGACTTCAGCCTATTGGAAAGTGAAACTGAATATATTTTATTGTCCGAGGAGCATATCCATAGTTAACCTAAGAGATCAGACTGGGCACCATGACTCTCGACTATAATCCCATCACTTTAGGAGGATTGCTTGAGCCCAGGGGTTCAAGATCAGCCTGAGCAGCGTAGCCAGACCTTGTGTCTACACAAAAAATTAAAAAATTAGCCAAGTGTGGTGTTGGTTACCTGTAGTCCCAGGTAACTCAGGAGGCTGATGTGGGAGATCGCTTGAGCCCAGGAGGTTGGCTGCTGTGAGCTGTGATGATCTCACTGTACTTTGGTGTGGGTGACAGTGTGAGACCCTGTGTGAGAAAAACAAAGCAAAGTTTGCCTAAGAGATTAAAGGACCTTAGCTTATAATGGTAGGAAATTCTACTTCAGTTTACTGTGAGGGTTTAATATTAAAACAGAGTTGACAGACAAATTTAGGATTGTGAATATATTCTACAGATGTGCCATGTGACAGCTTGTTATAGGGTTTTGGTGGAATCCATGCAAAGAATTGGGAGAAGATGAAGAGAGCCAGCCAGTCACAGTAACAGTTTAGACTCTGCCATTTCTTTTGTGACAGATCTCTTAGCCCCACAAACATTCCCTTTTTTCCCAGTTTGTAGCTTTTGGGTTGACTTCTATTCAATCTTGAAGTCAGATTTTTAAATCTGTGGAGAGAAACTGGGTTTTGATAGTACATGCTTATATACTAGATGGAGACGGTGTTCATTTGCTTCTCAACTTCCCTCCTCCCAACAAAGTTCAAGAGCATGTGTGTACATATATGCATATATATTATGTATCATGTAGATAGACTTAAAGATATTCACTAGAAGTTCACATAAATATAGCTATGTGGCTTTTTCTTCTATAACTTAAAGAGTGTAGTAAGTCTTTTCTTTTTCTTTTGTTTTTGAGTTGTAGTCTCACTCTTATCACCCAGGCTGGCATGCTCACGGTCACCGCAGCCTCAACCTGCTGGGCTTAGGTGATCCTTCTGCCTCAGCCTTCTGAGTAGCTGGAACTACAGATGCATGCCACCATGCCTGGCTAATTTTTTGTGATTTATTGTAGAGACAAGGTCTCACTAAATTGCCCAGACTGGCCTCGAAGTCGTGGGCTCAGGCAGTCCTCTCACCTCAGCCTCCCAAAGTGCTGGGAGTACAGGCTGAGCCACCGTGCCCGGCCATCTTTTATTTTAAAGATGTGGCATACAATTCAGGGTTAGGTACATAAGTAATCATTGTACAAGTAAAGTTTGGACCTCCCATTGGTCCTCACTTGGCCTGGTTTGGATCATGTACCCTTATTAATGTTATGTGCCTCAACCTTCCCTCCCTTCCCTGGCAGTGACCTGCTAATACCAATTACTTTCATATAATATTTTTTTTCTCCCCCCGCCCCTCTTTCCATAGTATTGTGATAAATGTTCAGGGTCAACCTATGGGTAAGAACATGTGGTACCCAGTTCTTTGTTTCTGTGATATATCACTGAGTATGATGGACTCTAAATCCATCCAAGTTGCTGCAAAATTCGTAATTTTGTCCTCCTTTATGACTGTGTAATATTCCATCGTGTATATGTATCAAATATTTTTAAAAATCCAGTCCACTTTTGATGGGCAGCACATTTGGTTCCATGTTTTTGCTATTGTGATAGTGCTGCAGTAAACACGCGTGCGCAGTTATCTTTTTTCTAGAATGATTTGAGTTCCTCCAGGTATATTCCCAGAAGAGGGATTGCTGGGTTGTATGGAAGTTGGATTTTTAGATTTTTTAGAAATCACCACATTGTTTTCCACAGAGGTTGTACTAGTTTACACTCCCACCAGCAGTGTAGAAGCGTTCCCTTTTCTCTGCATCCTCTACAGTATTCATTGTTTTTTGAGTTACTAATGATCACCATTCTGACTGGGAGTCAGGAGGTATCTCAGTGTGGTTTTGATTTGCATTTATTTGATGATTAGTAAGGACGAGCAGTTTTTCATGTATCTGTTGGCTGCTCGTATGTCTTCTTTTGAGAAGTGTCTATTCATGTCTTTTGTTCGTTTTTTAATAGGGTTGTTTGTTTTTTCCTGTTCGCACGTTTGAGTTCCTTTAGATACTGGATGTTAGGCCTTTGTCAGATAAACAGTTGGCAGATATTTTTTTTCCCATTCTGTGGGCTGTCTCCCCACTCTCTTAATGGCTTCTTTTGCTTTGCAGAAGCTTTTCAACTTAATGGGGTCCCACCTGTCAGTCTTATCTCTTAAGGCATGGGCTGTTGGGGTTTTGATCAGGAATCGGTTACCTATTCCAATTTCTATAAGGGTGTCTTCTGCTTCAGGAAGTCCTCTATATACAAACACGATCCGTTCTAAGAGCACATCCATAAGTCCAACAAAGTTAGCCTACATACTCAACTAACACAGCGAGCTATGTGATACTGAACTGTGTAATAGGTTTATAATACTTTTCATACAAATAACACATAAAAAACAAAAAGTCAAACATTTTAAATCTTATAGTACAGTACCTTGAAAAGTACAGTAGTACAGTATAGTACAACAGTTGGAGGGCCTAGAAGTAAGTGAACAGGCAAGCAGAGTTATTGACTGGAGGAAGGAGAGGAGGTGGGAGTTGGTAGAGCTGAAGGATGGCCAGCAATAGGAGACAGAAGGCAAACTGCAGTTTCACTCACGCCTAACACTGATGGCACACGTTCTGGTTCCTTGCTGGATTCAATTCTATCTACCTTCTTGAAAAAATGATGTACTGATGTCTGGGCAGTTGCTCTTTTTTTCTTGTCATAGATGACATGGTAGCACTGGATTGCATTCTGAGCTACTGTTGCAGTCTTCATGTACAGTTCAACATTTGGGTCCTGTGCCTCCTCATAAAGAAAATCTCCTTGCCATTGCCTGCATTGTGAATCTCTTCAGTTCTTCAATTACTTCTTCCTTTTGGCTCTCTTCATCTTTTCTCTGGGCCTCCAATTCTTGTAAGGAGTTCAGCGAAGTCATCTTCTTGCAGATCTAGCTCCAGCTTCTTGCTGAGGGTCACTAAGTTGCTGACAACCTTTTTGAACTCCTCGTCCAACCTTCTCAAATCCATGAACATTGTGAACAAACTGTGGGCAAAAAGTTCTTTCAAACCCCATTCATGGTGATAGCTGTAACCTCACACCAAGCAAAGTCAGTGCTTTTTTATGACCTTGTAGGTGTTATAGTCCTTCTAAAATGGTTGCAAGGTTGTTTCTGATTCATCACTCTTCTTTGCTGCCTGACGATAAGTGTGATGTAAATAATATTTCTTGAAAGTCACTATAACTTCCTAGTCCATAGTTGAGCAGTGTAGTATTTAGTGGCAGATGTACTTTTGACATTGGGATGAAAGTCATCCATAAATGGGAGTTGTCTTGAAGCATGGTAGAGCAGCCAAAAACGGCTGATGAGATGTCCTCCAAGAAATATTTCTCTACCTCTGGTTTAAAGTGGTGGAAAAACCAGTTCTGGCAAATGGCCTGTGTAACCCAGGCTTTGGGGTTCTCTTCCATATAACAGGAAGAGAACCCTTGGCTATGTTTTTAAGGGCTAGTGGGTTCTCTGAGTGGTAAACTAAGAGAGGCTTCAGCTTCATGTGCTGGAAACATTGCCACCAAACAAAAGAGTTAGCCTATCCTTTGCTGCTTTATAGCCTAGCGTCAGCTTTTCCTTCTTACTTATGTAGCTTTGGTCTGGCATCCTCTTCCAGTACACTCCTGTCTCATCCACATTAAAAACCTCCTTGTGTAAATACTCACCCTCATCAGTAATTTCTCGAAGCGTTTCAGGAAATTCCCAGACAGTTACCCCATCTGCTCTTGCTGCCTTGCTACTTACTTTTACATTAAAAAGATTGACTCTACCCTTGAACAGCCATGGCTGATAATAAAAGATGTGATTTCTGATTCTCCACCGTGTTTCTTCTTTAAGTCTTCATAAAGGCTTTTAGCTTTCTCTTGAATCAGCATTAAGCTGAGTGGGACTCAATGCTGATGCTGATCCTGCATCCACATACTGGGAAGTTTCTCCATCTCCTCCATCGCTCTTCTGTGCTTCTTTGATATTGTTGGTATCATTGTCATAGCAGACATCACATGTTCTATGATCTTGTCCTTGTTCTTTAGAATTGTGCTGATGGTTGAACAATTCATGTTATAAGAATGAGCAACACTTACCATCTTTTTGCCTTGCTCCACTCTCAATTATTTTCACTTTTGTTTCCATTATTATCACTTGGTGCTTCTTAGCAGTACCAGCTATATCACCGCTGCTTTTATGCTTGCTTTCAGACATCCTGGGCTTGAAATAAAGATACTGTGCTACTGTACTCTATACAGTACTGTACAGTAAAGTACACAAAAACACAACCACTTGTAGAGGATGCATGCTCGTGACAGTGTACTCCAGAAATGTGAACTAACTTATATGATTGAACATGTGAACACATGTCGCATTTTTGAAAGTTCACAACTTGAAAGTTCATATGTAAGGAACTTACTGTATCTTGTATATCATTATGTAGTTAATTAATACATAACAGCTCGCTCTTTTTAAGAATCTCATGGTTTTTATTCCTTAGTATGGAAATGCTGTAATTTATTGAGCCATTTCTTTGTTGACTTTTAGACTATTTACAGTTTTTCAGATAGATTTACTGGGTCAAAAGTACACACATTTAAAATGTCTGTGTATTGCCAGATTGCCCTCCAAATTGTAGTCTATTTGTTCACACTCTAGAATTGAGTGTCTTTTATGTATGTGTATTGATACTGATTATTATCAGTCTATAATTTTTGCTAATCTAATGGATACAAATTGATATGTGATTATTTTAGTAGTGAGATTTCACTTTTTTTCATTTATGGTTTGTGGGGGACCAGCCCCGCAGAGAGATTGGGGTCCCTGAGCGGTGTGGCGGCGTCGGCGATTGTTCCTAGAGAACAAAGAGCCTGGAATTCTGTCTAGTGCAGGAGCCGGTCCTGTCTAATGCAGGAGTCGATACCCTGGAGACTGGACTCCTGTCTAGTGCAGGAGCCGATACGCTGGGCTCCCGTCTAGTGCAGGAGCCGGTTCTGCAGAAGAGATAGATATAGAGAAAAGGAAGGAAAAGGAAAGAGA